>JABFQK010000110.1:0-13949 GCA_022816885.1 Trissoscelio sp. ZL-2020
TCATTAAAATAATTAACATTTTTTAAATAAATTATTTAATAAATCATTAATTTAAGATGGGACGTACTCTTGTGAAGGGCCGTAATTTTAGGGTGCCAATATACAAAATTGTAATTTTATCGAATTAATATTATATTTTTATTTAATTTAATTAGTAGAAATATTTTTTGTATTATTAATACATTTTTTAATATTAATTGTTATAAGTAAGTAAATAATATTATTTTTGAAACTTCTTTGGTTTTTGTATAAACTGAAAAATATAATAATTTATTTAAATTTAAGTACAATTTATTGACTTTGTGTTTATAATTTTGTTTTGTGTTATATTTAATTATATTATGAGATCGAAATCATGAAAATCTTACTTTAAAAATTAAATAACTTTTAAAGTATGTAGGTAATTTTATCCCGATAAGTATTTTAGTCCAACTTGAACTTCAAATATCTCGACTTCTAACTAGGCAAATTTACTGAAATTTTTAGAAACAATTCCCATTTTCTCAAAGTTTCATCGATTTTTGACATTTTCAATTTTTTCGTAGTCTCAGCTTAAATTTTTTTAATAGTTTTTTTTCATAAAAAACAAAGTTGGCTAGGAAGCAATTTGAAAAACATTTAAACATGCTTTTTTGCCAACATATCGTACATAACACTAATAGAGTTTTTCTTTAAAAAGTGCTATAATCAGGGATCCACATTATCGAAAATTTCGATTATTCGGTACCGATAAGTTAGTCATAAAACTAACGCGATACTTTTTCGGTATTTCGGTATTTTTATCGAAATACCGAAATGAAATCGGTGAAAAATACCGAAACAGTAAATTCGGTAATTATTAACGGATACCGAAAAAAATTCGCTATTCGGTGTTTTTGAGTAATTATTGAGTTTCTATTCGATTAATAATTTTTTGTAAAATTCAATAACGATATTTGTTATTTATAACATATATATCGTAAATTTTATTGAAACCAGAGGTCCACAAAAATAATCTTTTGTAACACGTGCACTGGAAAGAATGCTTTTTGGAATTATTCAAGTGAACAATGCGAGTAAAATATAATAATGCATATTTAATTTATAGTTTGTTTCAATTTAAATTATACTTTATAATAAAAATATTTGTTTATTTATATACTCAAGTTTTAATTTTTATAAATGAAGGACTTAGATTCAAAAGTGGCTAAGTTTTAATGGATTCAAGAGTGGCTAAGCTAGATACAAAAGTAGCTAAGAAAAAAATAAAAAATGTCGCATTCGGGGAAAAGAAACTTCTGGTCATTCTCTATAAACCCATAAAATTTGATTTAAAGAAAAATTTGTTTTAATTATTTTTATTAAAAAATAAAGTTTTTTCTTTGCTTTATATTCAAAAATGGCCAAATCCAATCGTTAAGTTTCAAAAATGGCTAAGTTCAATAGCTTAGTTTCAAAAATGGCCAAGTTCAAGCCCATTGTTTCAAGGATGGGTTGTGCAATACTTAATTTAAAAATGGACCTTATAAAATACCTTGATTTTTTAGTTTATTAATTAATTTATAATTAATTTTCTAAAAATTTTGGCAGTGTTTATTTAAAAACAACACGTGTGCGTAAACAAAAGTATAATACATTTATTATTATGATTAAAATTACAATTGTGAAAACTAAAGAGAAAGAAAAATATAGCTCCTATAGTTGATATTTGCCAAATGTATAATGAGTTTCAAAACTGGCCAAGTATGTATAATGAGTTTAAAAAATGGCCAATTACGTGTAATGAGTTTCAAAAATGCATAAATTCTATGTAATGAGCTTCAAAAACTCCATGTAATAAGTTTCAAAAGTGACTAAATACAAAATATTTTTGACTATTTCTTTCTTAATTAGCATGCCACCTAGGTCGAATATTTCCTTAAAAGATTCCTTTTGCATAAGGATTATTAATTGGCTTTTACCTAAAATATTTAACGTATATTTTAGTACTTGTAAGTTTTTTTGCGTTTTTTTCGAAATGATAAAAAGTGTAGTTAGCCACTTCTGAATCTGCGCCCTTCAAATATTTGTGTTAATTAATTTTTAAAGTATTTTATGTATTAAAACGTTTTTTTAGTTCCATGTTATGTACTATATTAAATTTCATAATATATAAAAATAAATATTTTTATTTGACATTTACTGTAAAATAAGTTGCGTATTATGAATGAAAATAAAATATTATAATTTATGAAATTTAAAATAAAATATTGCAAAGTATAAAACAGCTAAAATACTGGGTTACTTTTGAAAAATTCTGTTTCTGCAGTAAATGTCAAATAAAAATATATCGTTGGGTTAATAAAATAGTAACAACTTATACTTTATACAGTTAAACATATAAATAAAGGCAGAATAACATACAAGTTAAAGAATGTCGTACTTTGGCTGCTTGTTGGTCCTTAATAACTAAAATATCCAAAACAATTCTACGAAAACTTGTTAATGTGAACATTTTCAAAGAGTTTTAGCCACAAAAAAATATCAAAATATACAAAAGTCGATTAAATTATTAATTTGTAAAATTCGACAAAATCGCATAGTGCGAACATATAATGTATTTCTAGCTCTTTAAGAACGTCAAAAATAGGTTTTTTGGACATTTTTACATACAGAAATGCCGTATTAATGTTATATTTTTTTCACAATATATGTTAGAAATCAATAATATTGCTAGGTATGCACCAAATTGCTTTAAAATTAACAAAATTGTTTTTTTTATTATAGCAGCTATAAATAATTTTTTAAATACGTATAAATCAGTAAAATTTTATTTTCTTGAGGTCCTGAAAATGAATTTGAGATTTTTTTTGCATTTGGAGATAGGTGTGACGCCCCTTTTGGACACTGCACCACTTTTGGACATTATCCATTATTTTTAAACTTTTATATTGTATAATAAATATATATTATTAACTTGTGCTGTCTCATTTTTGTTATTGTTTACTTTTGCGTAGCATTAAATGTTTCAAATAACATTATTTTACAAAATGTCCGAAAGTAGCACAAGACTGTCCAAACTGGTGCATCTACCCTATTCCTATAAATATAATGCACATGATAAATATCCAGAAAAAATTAAAATAATGAGAATTATTTTTAATCAAAAACTTGGGTCGAAAACGATCCAACCGGTGTGAATGGGTTAATAAGACACTGCCATATATTATCCAATGAAGGGGACGGAGAAAACATTACTAATGTTATTTTGGTTTATACTGTATTATGCAATACATTTTTTGTATTGTATGTGTATTGTATTGTACATCTACAATAAGGTAGTTCTTCGAAAAAAAAACAGAACTTTTTCTACTTTTTTCTACGTCATTGCCCCAAAAATTTTACCTATTTATAGAATATCATTTCATTTTTAAATTCAAATGAACCGTTGAAGTTCATTAACGGTTCCAGTTTCAAACGCGTTCCAGTAAAAATATTAGATTTTTTTCAGAGGAAATTCACAAAAAATATATTTAATTAAAAAATGAAATTATTTTCTACAAAATGATCATATTTTCCAGAGAATTTATCATAAAACACTACTTTTAAGTACGAATAGTATATTACTTATTAAATAAAAGACCAGTTTTATGTTGGCAGTCCGAATTTTAAATTCTATTGAACCGTTGTGTTTGAGTCACTACAAGAATCATAATTCATATCTTCTTCAGAAAAGCTACTTCTCAGTTTATACGAACGGGCTCACAGTTATAAAATTAAATTGAAGTGAAAAAAGAAATTAATTGAAAATAATAACATCAGTGCTTCTTTGATTACAAAAGTAATTATTCTGTAAGTATTTCTAAATAAATAAAATAATAAGTATGAAATATAAAATGTAATAAGTAAATAGCAGCATGACCTTAAAACGTGTTGATGTTTTCCAAATCATCATCGTCATTTTTGCATGTATATAAGAAATCTATTTTAATATTATATAAATGTCTAGTTATTTAGAAAATTTATTTGTGTTTTAGTTGAAAAATGAATAGAATAAATGATGAAGTGCTTGTAAACATCCTTACCAACTTAGAGCCAAAGGATTGGTTAGCTGCATCTAAAGGTAAAAAATAATGCAATTTAAAGATATTTGAAATAATAACTAAAACTGTAATGCGATGAATATCTACGAATAAAAACATATTAAAATAGTATATTATACATAAAACGAAGTTTTGCTCCCCGAGATGTATACGCTATTTTTCGTTAATTTATATATTTTAACATTAATAATAAAAGCAAAGGTCGTATTTTGCTCACTGCATTTGAGGAAGAAAAACGAAATTTTGCTCCCTCGGTAGCAAAAAGCAGTTTTGCTCTCTAGAAGGCAAAATTTCGTTTTGCTACCCAAATACCGGGAACAAAATTCGATTTTGTGTACACGTGTGACACAAAAAAATTGTTTATTTAATTTATATCGACACAATATTAACAAGTAAAAAACATTTCCAGTATGCCGACGATGGGAGCAGGTGTGTGAACATTTTATCTGGCAGAAGATTACAACTTTTGATTATAACACAGAAGTTAAGGAAAAACTTCCCATTTTAACTATCAGAGAATTACTGGAGATTATCATAAACTGTGGTCAATATCTGCAAATAGTAAAAATAAAACATGACCTTGAAGAAAATTTAATATTTATCAATTTGGATTCTTATGAATACTTGGTACAAGAATCAACAGCAATTATCATATTCAAAGCGCTGAGCATCGTTTGCCGCAACCTTATATGTTTGAAACTTCACAGCTTTGAAGACGATTCAATGAGACTCTTAAAGAAAACGTGTGCAGTTAACCAGAAATTAAAAAAGTTGGTACTATGGGAATGCGAATATGATACCGTTTGTAGCGAGGAGTTTGGAAAACACGTTGTGGAAGAATTGACTTTAAAGTGTTATTATGAAGCCATCACAGTAGAGCCTTTAAGCTGGGTTCTTATCTATTTATTTGTTAAATAATTATTTATAGGGTAACCTGGGGTAATTGTGATAAAAAGTATTTTCATTCATTAAAATTGAATTTAAAAACGTCTAAATTGATTAAAATCATTAAATTATCATTCTTCTTGAAGATAACATATGTTTTTTGTGCATAAATTATCACACAGTTTATCACAATTACCCCAAGTGACCCTATATTAAGTAATCAATATGTAGTTTATTTATAAATTCAATTTATATTTCAGATTTTAGGAAATTTGGTGAAAATTAACTACTTTGATGAATGTGCCTACTCATTTTTGGCAGACGAACTTTTGGAGGAAACGGTTTCCCGTTTAGATCTACATACGCTAAAGTCAATCAATATTGTCATCCAAACGGACGCATTAAAAAAGTCAATTAATCGAGACTTGGAGTCGTTGGCATATATTCCATATTATCACAATCTTGAGGAAGTTCGTTTCCAGGATAACTTTTGTACAAACTTCATTTGTAATGTTGAGGATCTGATTTACGAATGTACCGAACTGAGGGTTCTTGAACTTCGTAAGATTTGAATTACCTTGAATTATTCTTATGAATACAAAGTGAATTTTTGTACTTTTCAAATATATTTCTGAATAATGAACAATTTTCTCTAAATTTATTATATCAATTTTTTTGACAAAAATAAATCATTTTCATTTTATTAAATGTTCAAAATAATGTTCGTTTTTTTTATTATATTATATAAATATTATAAACGAAAAATATCTTTAAATCCATTATGAATAAATACATTTTAATTAATGTTTATTAATTTGTTAACATTTACCCCATTTCATTTACATACAAATCTGCTTTGTCTTTATAATAAAATCATAAAATTCACTAAACAAATTAATAAATTTTAACTATTTTTTTTTAAAGTTGGAGTACACGTCACGGATGAGTCCATCAAATTAATGATGACTCTCCCAAAACTGGAAGTTTTTGCTTTGAACAGAGTACAAATTTTTACTATTACGAACTTGCCAACGATGGAGCGTGTAACTACGTTCAAGATGGTAACAGAAAATATGGATGAATATCTTGACATTAATGCCATGTCTGATGTAATCGAGAAGTTACCTGCTCTTTTGGAATTGGATATTGGCGACTTTACATCAGTTGAGGCCGTGAAATTAGCCAAAAAAGCAATTTCTAAAGCAATTTCAGAAAACAAAATTGCTGTCGTTGGATGGGACAATTTAAGACGGCAAAGAAATGCTGATCTCATTGTCCACAAAATTAAAATTTCTAAAGAAAATATGAATGACTTAACTCCGAGATGTATAATTTGGATTAATTGCAATAACATAACATACGACTACTTTACACGAAGCATAATAGAATATGTTCGTATTAATGAACAGCATTGCCAGGTGGAGGAGATGAACGAAATGACGATGCTACCTCTCCCATTTTACAACATTAATTTTTCGAATGATATTTCTTAACTGTTTTTTTATTTATTTATTTTTTTTCAAACAGAAAGTCATGAGGAATTCCTTGACTTTGATACCATGTCTCATGCAATCGAGAAATTATCTGCTTTTTTGAAATTGGATATTGACGACTTTAAACTAAGTGAGACCTTGAAATTAGCCTACAGAGCAATTTCTAAGACAATTTTAGAAAACAAAATTGCGGTCGTTGGATGGGACAATTTAATTAATACTATATAGAATTGCTTTTGGAAAATGTTTAGAATGAAATTACGAAGTTGTGTAATTAAAAAAGATGACGACGCTGCATCTACCATTTTTGATGCACAAGCAGTTTTAATTATTGCTTAAAATGATCATTTTTTAACTGTATATTGTAATAGTAAACTATTTATGAACTCCTTTGGAGGTGGAATGGAGGTGGAATTCGAGGCAATGATACTGATGAAGCTCAAGTCATCATTTCTATTCAAGATGGCAATGATCCACCAGAATTTTTACAAAACTTTTATGATGCAAGTGTATCAGAGGGTGCCGCAATTGGAACCAGAATTCTTACAGTTCGAGCTATTGACAAAGACGTCAGACCACAAAATAACCAATTTTCATACTCCATAATTGGTGGTAATTTAGCACAATCGTTTAAAGTTGATCCTCAAACTGGTGATGTCGAAACTGCAAAACTTTTAGACAGAGAAACTATGGCGAGTTATGAACTTATTGTTGGGGCGATTGATATGGGTTCTCCGCCACAGACAGGTGTTGCTACAATCAGAATTGAATTATCAGATATCAATGATAATGGACCAATATTTGATCCTCCAGAGATTGTAGGGTATATTAGTGAAAATGAACCAGCTGGTACAAGTATTATGACTTTAAGTGCTACTGATCCAGACTTACCTCCAAATGGACCACCGTTTTCATATAGGTTGATAGAAGGGAAGCATAGTGATTTAGTCTCTTTGGATAAACATACTGGCTTGATGAAATCTACGAAGAGTTTGGATAGAGAAAATATGCAACAGTTCGAGTTACTGGTACATTTTTTATCTCACTATTTAAAGTCAATGAAACTATTTATAAAACTAATTTATAAATTCTATTGGAAATTGAATAAAGATTGAAACTAATCATTTAATTATATGAAATTTTAGATCGAAGTGGAAGATTCTGGTACTCCGCGTATGAAAAGCGAACACACAGTGAGTGTTATCATTCTGGATCAAAATGACAGCCCATCCTCCCCGCGATCAGTCCATGTGATGATCCATTCGCTGAACGAACTTTACCCTGTGGGAAAAATCGCGGACATCCGGCCGATTGACCCTGACACTGTCGGCGACTACACCTGCAAAATACTCCAGAGTTCGAGCTCTGGCGTACTCAGCATTCCGA
Source organism: Trissoscelio sp. ZL-2020 (assembly GCA_022816885.1). NCBI lineage: Eukaryota > Metazoa > Arthropoda > Insecta > Hymenoptera > Scelionidae > Trissoscelio > Trissoscelio sp. ZL-2020. The sequence continues at coordinate 7,826 of JABFQK010000110.1, forward strand.
CCGGCTGCGATTTGCATATCAATAAAATTACTCCAGGTCCGTACTCTACTTTATCCATGCTAAATTATACGGCAATTTCCTCAAACACATTAATAATTCATCAACTCTTCAATTATCCATTATAAATTGTTCTTGGTTTATTTGTATATTTTGCATTTACAAACTGGTCTTTTTTTTAAATTCTTAAAATTAGTAAATTCTTAAATTTACTAAACAACTATAAGTTTTATGTCAATGGTTCGATTTTTTATTTTGTTTAAGGTAATATATATACATATATCTATATATGAGTGTTTGTGTGTCCTTTTCTTCCTTTTATTTATCTTTCATTTTAAGAGAAAATATTTATTTAACATTATTGACAAATTTGCTATTAATGTAATTATTTGTTTTGAAATTAATTTTTTTAATCAATTTTCAGGAGTAGGATACTCCATGAGTGTTTCTGGAAACGATGGACTACATTCCGACGTAGTTTCCAAAGTCACACTTGAATTTGTAACTTTTTCCAATTCTACTGTCGAAAATACCGCAACAATTCAGATAATTGGAATGACATCTAGCGATTTTCTCAGCAAACATTATCGAGCTTTTATGGACAATTTGCAGGAAGATTTAAATGCAGATGAAACTTTATTAATATACAGTATAGATGAATCAGATGAAAACTTAAAAATTTTTCTGGCTATCGATTCTTCTCAAGGATTCCGTGCAAAACAAGAGGTCGAAGAATATCTTGTACACAAAAAGCGACAACTACAAAATCTTATTAAAGATTTACCAATGGTTATTGGCTATTCGCCCTGTGAAATTGACAGTTGTCAAAATGGTGGGGATTGTCATGATGATATCATTGTTGCTAAATATGCAAGAATTACTAACAGTCAGTCGTTAATTTTGACTTCTCCCAAAATTTCACACAAAATAACTTGCACTTGTGCAGATGGATATACTGGAGAACGATGCGAAAAGAAGCAGGATCCGTGTTCACCGAATCCTTGTTATAAGGTACATTTAATTATATTTTCTCAATCAATTACATTATGTAATAAATAAGTGCAAAAAGTAAAATAAATTTTAATGTTTTTAGAGTGCACAATGTAGACGACTGGGATACGATTTTCGGTGTGCTTGTCCATCAAATCGCGAAGGAAAATTATGTGAGTTGGAGCGAGGAGATGTGTGTGCAAATAATCCTTGTAAAAACGGAGGTTCTTGCAAAGAAAGTCCTGACGGCTCGAGTTTCTTCTGTTTATGTCGAGCAGGGTATAGAGGTAACCATTGTGAAGCTGTGACTGATTCTTGTAGACCAAATCCTTGTCTACATGGAGGTCTTTGTGTTAGTCAGAAACCAGGGTAGGTTTTCATGTTATAAGTCTAATTTACTATAAACACATATTTTTTTAAAATATTAAAATATCATATATTTTTAGATACAGTTGCAGTTGTTCTGAAGGTCGCTACGGACGACATTGTGAGAGATCCACTTTTGGCTTTGAAGAACTTTCCTACATGACTTTCCCATCCCTGGATAGCAATACTAATGATATCTCTATAATATTTGCAATAATGAAACCCAATTCATTACTTCTGTACAATTATGGTCATTATACCGGTGGACGATCTGATTTTATAGTTCTTGAATTAATTAATGGCAGAATTGTATTTTCGTACGGTGGTGCTAGAAGTGCTATAACTTTATTAACAATAAAGTCGATAGACTTGGCTGATGACATATGGCGTAAAGTAACAGCAACGAGAAATGGAAGAGTTGCTTCACTGAGTGTGTCCAAGTGTAAAGAACATGGGGATATATGTGATGACTGTAGGCTTAGAGATAGAAATTGCTACGTTGATGGAACGGGACCTACTGGGTAAATATTCTATACTTTATTTCTATTCATTATTTTCGATATTTTTAATTTTAAACTTACTTTAAACTTTTAAATTACAGAACTTTGAATTTCAACAACAATCCTCTTCTACTTGGTGGTTTGATGACAGCAGATCCTGTTTTGGAGCGACCTGGACAGGTGCATTCAGATGATTTTGTCGGTTGCGTATATTCAATTTCAATAAATTGAAGATTATTAAATTTGACGAATCCGGTATCCTCAAGAGGTGTAAAATCTACCTGCGGAAGATCAGAACAAAGTCTATGTATGAAAGGAAAAGAGGACTCAAATATAGTATGTGGAATGAATGGAAAATGTTACGATAAATGGCACCAGGTGACATGTCAATGTGGTGATTTAACAGCACCAAATTGCAGACATGCTTTGGAACCAGTTACTCTAAGTGAAAGAGGTTATATCGAGTTTAAGGTAAAGCATTGTATTATTAGTTAGTTTACAATTTAAATAGTATATTTTTAACAAAAATAAAATTAATTTAAAATTTAAAATTTCAGATTTCTCAGAAACATAGAAGAATGCAGCTATTAGAAAATTTATACGGCGGCAATACAATGTGGAATAACTATCGAAATAAGAGAACAACAAGAGAAGACCTTAATTTGTTTATAACAAATTTTGTTCCAGCTAAAACAATTGGTCTCATGTTTAGAACCGTGAAAGCTGATGGTGTGCTGATTTATGCGGCTACAAATAAACATTTTACATCAATTGAGGTAATTTAAAAAAGAAATATGATAAATATTTGCATATTTTATAATGGAAATGTATTATTATGAATTGTAATGTTAATGTTTTAGCTCCGTGAAGGACGTATTGCTTATTCGTCTGCATCTCTTCTTGGTTCTCCAGTAAACATGAGTGGATCTACAGAAAATGCCCTTTCTGATGGTCGATGGCATAATTTAACTCTTCATGCATATTCTCGTGGTTTACGTATCTATGTAGATAGCACACTTATCGGCGAAGAGCTCGATGTTGCAGGAGTACATGATTTCTTGGATCCATATCTTTCAATTTTAACATTAGGTGGAATCCGACCTGATCTTTATTACGTCAACGAAATCGGACCCAAAAGTTTTGAAGGCTGCCTCGCAAATTTCACAGTGAATCACGAAATACAACCCTTCAACGGTTCTGGATCAGTCTTCTCACAAGTTATTTATCATGGGAAAGTTAACAATGGATGCCGAGGTCCAATCGGAATCAGTGCTGCTGCAACTGCAGATCCGCTTAGTATTGGCATCACCCTCGTAATTGTCTTCTTTATAACATTACTTATTGCTATCCTAGTCAGCTTCGTTGTCTTCCGTCTGCGACGTCAGAGTAAAGAAAAATCAGCCTCGAGCATCGCGAATAAGAGTACCAACGCCATCATCACGGGCAATTCTATTGTTGGGCAAAGTGAAGCGTTAATGTCACGTCACGAGAATACTTATATTTCAGACACAGGTGAATTACGAGGAGTAGGTCATTTAGCACCCGAATTAATATCCAAAAAGTACAAAGACCGCGACGCTAGCGCTCCCCAGCGACCGGACATAATCGAAAGAGAAGTCACCAAGTCTCCACCAATTCGCGATGAACATCCTCCACTTCATCCTCCTCCTGGACATGTCCATGAACGTGCTCCTACAGAACCTGAAATGCCTGAGCACTATGATTTAGAAAATGCGAGCTCTATCGCACCGAGTGATATTGATATAGTGTATCATTATAAAGGATATCGCGACGGCATACGCAAGTACAAAGCCAGTCCGCCCCCTATCGGTGGTTTTGGTAATCATCATAAGCACAGCAATCAGCAGCATAGGCATTCAGGACCGTTTCCTCGTGCTATGCCACCACCAGTGGTTGGTCAACCACCCGGTAGTGCGCCTAAATTGTTGCAAAGCACACCACTCGCTAGATTATCACCATCTAGTGAACTTTCTGCACAACAACCGCGTATTTTAACATTGCATGACATTTCAGGCAAGCCCCTTCAGAGCGCCCTCTTAGCTACCACTAGTTCCTCTGGAGGTGTGGGTAAGGATGCGATGAATTCAAATAGTGAAAGAAGCTTAAATTCTCCAATCATGAGTCAGCTTTCTGGTTCAAGTGCTAGTCGCAAAGCGCCACCGTCAAACAATGAGGGTGCTAATAATAGTGGATCAGGCATGGGTTTAACAGCAGAAGAAATTAAAAGGCTGAACTCCCGACCAAGAACTTCCAGTCTGGTTTCTACTTTGGATGCTGTCAGTTCTTCTAGCGAAGCTAGAGGACGCCACCTGCATAGGCGACATAGTCCTCCAGCAGAAAGACTTAAAAGAAGAAATTCTTCCACGACTGATGAGAGTGGGAACGATAGTTTTACTTGTTCTGAGATAGAGTACGATGCGAATTCTCTTGTAGGTGATAAGAGGGAGGATGATTTGTATAATAAACCGGAAGATGAAGCGCCTCAAAGACCTACTGAGGGCTCGCAGTCAACGAAGAATACAAATATTAATTATGACGGTTTTGATAGTTCTTTTAGGGGGTCACTGAGTACTTTGGTGGCTAGTGATGATGATGTTTCGACACACATGGGTCGCCTATCTAGGTCAACAAGTAATAATAATGAGGGATCTTCTACTAATACAGCACTCAGTTGGGATTATTTGTTAAACTGGGGACCAAATTTTGAAAGTCTTGTAGGCGTTTTTATTGATATAGCTGAACTTCCAGATAGCGCCAATAGGGTGCAAAATACATTAAGACTACCTCCAGGGATTACTAAACCTTCGGAAGAGTATGTTTAACAAATTTATATAATTGGCATTTTGGGAATAAGTGTTTTATTACTTATTAAATAATTTCGGATAAACAAAATTGCTAAAATTAAATTTTGAGTGCATGTATTTATAATATTTTGAATGATAGATAGAATTAAGCAAAGAATGTTTAATACTAAAAACAATAAATACCAGTTTTGAACAATAAAAACTTATCTCAAAACGTCATAAAAATGATCTAGTAAAACGTACTGAAATCGAAATTGTCTTGCCATACAAATAAACGAAGAAATTCTTCGAAATTCTTCATATAGGTAGTAGTTAAGAATTATTTTCCAAATGTGGCATCTTGTATCAGGATGTCTGGGAATGTGTACAGTTAATTATAGTATAATTAAAAAGAATCGAAGACTGTAAACTCAAAAGTGAAATGTAAAAAAAAATTTCGTATCTTGAGAGAGGAAATTTCACTGTTTTTCTTCCTTTGGAACTCACTAACTCCCGCTCCCAAGATACGAAATATGCCGTACGCAACGCGTAATCTAATTTCTTGTTGTGTAATATACTATTTTTTCATAACTGTTAATGCGTCCGATTTACAGTTTTCGTGATTTTTGGATAGATTGACAAATTTTAGCCATGGTGCAATGTTTCTTTTTGAACAATGTTAGTGGTTAAACACTTCGATGTAATAACTTATTTCGATTTTAAAATGTCTATTTATTTTTCTAGAACGAGTAAAATTGTATTTTTGTGTTTCCTTTTTTCAAAAGCTGTACTTAACAGGGTATAAATGTATAACGATTAAAATGATGTGACAATCATATTGAGACTGATTTTTGTATTTTAATTGCCATTTTCTATTTTTTATTATTAAATTATGAGCGCAATCTTTGTTTCAACGTCTGTAAATATTGCATATGATTTGTACAAATATGGATGGATGGATGAATGACTGAAATAAGTGTTAATCGAATGTTAGGTGTGTTTCATTTTATTAAATTTTTAATAAACAATTTCTATTTGTAAAAGACTGTTTTTCAAGTACCTTCAATACCTTTAATTCCACGAACAAACATTCACCTTTTATTCATTGGCTATGAATGTACAAATAAAGAATTGTAGCATTATCAAAATATACTATCTTAAATTCTGAATTTTCATAATTTTTCAAACTTTATCATCCAAGGTGTCTTCTGACACTCCGATATATCTTGTGAAACGAACGGAATTATAAGATAATTCTATTTATAGTTTTTTATACAATTCAAATTTAAAATTGATTATTTAATTAACTGAGATAAGTTTAGCATATTAATCGTTGATGTATCAAGAAATAAAAGGTCCGATTTATTCTTTTGTTTTTTAAAATACATGCATTTATTTATTCTTCAAATTATATCTTTGAAATTATAACTATTATAAATTATATTTTTAAAGTTCTTAAATTTAATA
>JABFQK010000111.1:0-13945 GCA_022816885.1 Trissoscelio sp. ZL-2020
TTTTGTTGGGGATTGCAGAATATGTAAAATTTTACGTTTACGACAAATCAGAGGCCAGTATACTATATGCTGGCATTTTGCCGCTTTCGAAGAATTTGTTTAGACCCATATCTTTAAAATTTGCCATAGAAAAGTTTTTTCTCACGCCCAGAAGTAAACTTATTTTCATTTTCAAAATAGGGTGCATACAAGTGAGCGATACTCCAAAAAACAGAAAAAATACAGTTATCTCCGAAATTAACTAGTTAGTCGTAAAATACTTTTAAAACCTAATTTGTTATTTTGAAAGGGATAATATACGGAGAATGTAATATATTCACAACTTATTGATAATATAATGAAATTATATTTCTCATTTCTTAGAGATTTTAAAGACAAAACTTAATGTTGAAAAAACTCAATGCTATTATTTACAAAAAAATACTTCAAAAATATTTGTTAGCTTTTTACATAATGTTTCTTTAATTTAAAATTCTAATGGCACTTAGTTGTTTTTTTTTACTGCTATAACAACCTTAAGGTGCCAAAAGTCACTGTTTATTTGTTTGTTGTTTCTTTGTAAATTTCAGATGCATACTATCTAAGTCTTATTATTAATAACTCGTTTAATAGAATTTATTCTGCATCAGAAAGTTTGTAAATAATGTTTAAAAAACAAATTAGTAATAAAACTTAGAGAAAATGCATTCAAAAATTAGAAAAATGCAAAAAAACGAATAAATAGTGACATTCAGCACACTAGGAGGTAATAGATTTGCATTGCAGATTAAAACTCTTTACTGCAACTTAAAGGGTTGCTATCTATCTGGGCAACTAAATTTAAAATTTCATATATTTACAATCGTATTGTAAATATGAAATATATATCTATTATATATATATTTATATATATTTATATTTATTTATATATATATTTATCTATTATATATATATTTATCTATAATATATATCTATTGCATAGATTATTATCGAATAATTAAAAAACTACCAAAAACGGTATTTTTGGTGACATTCGTGCGCTCTCTAAATATTGTTTAAAATATAAAATTTGTCAAGGGGAATTTTTTATCATCAAAAACTTTCACTTTTTCGCCTAGGGGGAAAAATCCAAATTTTTCGACCCACCCTATTGTACACGGGTAAACAAAAAACAAATTTTCTCAAAAATGTACCCTACGATTTTTTTATTTTTAGGATACATCGTACCCTACGACTCAAAATTTTTGATATACCTCGCAGGAACCATTTTGAAAAAAAAAACTAGATGTGCAAGAACTTTTCGGTTGAACTTAATCGTAGTATACCGTACTATACAGTATACTAGTATATAGTTGAATTTACTAGGTAATATAATAATTCGAACCTCATACTAGGAGTTTTGAGTAGCACCGGCGAGTTTTCTTCACCAAAACCGGTAGCGCCCCATCCGATGACGATGAAACTAGCATTAACAGTGATGAGAGTTCTGGCGATAGATTTAGTCTGCAAACAAATGGGTTGGACTTTGTTGGTTACAAGCGCTGCTCTTTGCAATCTGATAATGGCTACGTCATTGTAAACCAAGCTGCGCTTGTATTTTGGATGACTTATAATATCACGAACCGGTATTTTTTGTACGTCCGGGGATTCACTTCGCAGATCGTTCGATCCTATTCGCACCTAATACAAACAAGGAAATCGTTAGTTGTATTCCGTCTGTTGTTTATGTAAATTAACAACTGAGATGATGAATCGACTTTCCTTATATATTTTAATACTAAGTTGCCCATGGTTTTCAAATTATGCTTATTGAATACTGATTATCTTAATGATAAATTTAGTAATTAAGGTGATTCTTCAAGTGGGCTTTTCACTTCGAAAACGAGTTAGGTTTGACTGCAATAACCACTGAACAAAATTACATACAAATTTTTAAAATCAACGTAAAAAAGTGAGAAAATTTTCTGGTATAGTTTATTTGTCATAAAATGAAGAAAAAATGTATTAATTTACATATTTTTTATGTACTAATTCGAACGTGTCAATACTCAATATCACGCAAAATCAAAATAAATAATTTTATCCTTCATTTGTTGACAAACAAACCATACCAGAATATTCTCTCACTTTTTTTATGTTTGTTTCACAAAATTTTATGTAATCCTGTTCAGTGGTTATTGCAGTCAAACCTAACTCGTTTTTGAAGTGATAAGCCCACTTGAAGAATCACCTTAATTTCAAACTTTTAAAATACCTCAAGTTTTTGCATTACTCAAAGTCAAGGTCAAAGTACCTTGAAATTATCTACATATATGCTATATACATAAGTATACAATACAAGATAATAAAATTTTGAATGCTATATATATATAATAAAAATCATACTGTGAACTTTGAAGTAACAAAAAACTTTTTTTAAATTAATATTTCATTAACAATTAATATATCTATTAAAAAAATATATATAATATATATAAAAATATAACATAATGGTAATAAGAAAAAAGAAATTATTGTAATAATTCTAATTCAACAAAAGTTTGACTCTGTTGTCATTATTTTTATTTCTTCTGAAAGAAGAATATATTTGTAAGTCAGATTTTTCTATTGACAAATACTAATATCTTCAATATAATGTGATTAAAAAATATCAAATGATGTATCATATTACTTCCGTTATCTTAATCATTATTGATTAGTTAAATCACGTGGCATCTATAAATTAACCAATCATAAGGATAATTTTCTGTATCAAAGTATTAATAAATTGATTTATACTCCTTTCCGAGCAAGCGAGTATGAAACTTATTGTATTACATATGTATTATTATAATTTATTAAAATTATATGAAGTATATAGTGAATATAATGAGATAATGTGTCCTATCAATGTTTAAATTACACTCGATTTCCATCTCTTTTTTCGTAGTTGGTAAGTCTGTTAAGTAGTTTATTACAAATATGTAGTTAAAAATATTTTGAATATTATTACTTTATTGTTCTTTTTTTTGTTGAATTATTATTATTTCTTTCTTTTCGATCATTTATATTCAATCTTCAGAAATAATTTATATTTTAGGATTTTTATAAAATATAAATCTTTTATTTGGATTACTGTTTAATTTAAAAAATCTGGAGTTTATACAGTAAGTTTATTTCATATAAATACAATGTTTTTAACAAAAGATATTTATCTTTCGATTTTAAAAAGGGTATCGACACACATTTTGATTGTTATTCAAATTTTATTCTAAAAATGCTTTCCTTTTTTGTAGATAAATGTTTCTTAATATCATGGAATTTTCCTATAATTTAATTTCTGTTATTCACAAATAATATTTCCTTTCGTCTGGCTTTGCCATAAAATTCGATATACCTGTGTTTTATATAAATATAATGTTCATATTGATTTTTACAATTATATTTTTAAGCAGATTAACCATTTACATTTGACTTCACAAATTATATTCATTGTTTTCATAATTTAAACATTTTATATTCAACATAACACTTGATTAATAGCGAGATTAATAAATCAGTTATTTAAATAAATTATTATAGGTATATACTGGAACTGAAAACAAAACTAATATTTCCGATTTTTGTATTCAAAAGATAGCAGAGATACGATACTGGTTTTTAACTAAAGTACTTGTTATAATTAAAAACTTATCATTTTTTATAACTAATCATTTTGAATTATATAACATTTTTCTAAATATTATCAAGTATTATTTGAAAAATAGAAATACAATTATATAAGAATAAAAAAAATAAGGAATTAAATACTACATTGAACTTTATTCTCATTTAAAATTCAACATTTAATGGAATACAATTTTGAGACGAAAAAAAGTAAATAAAATAAAAAAAATTATATTCTTATTTACTGAAATATAATAATTTATGAATAATACTTTTCTTTACAATAAAAAGGCTTAGAATGATGAAATTCTTTCAACGCACTTGAAAAGTGACTCAATTATATCAACGATCAGCTATTTTTAGACTGTAATTCTCTGCATTAATCATTTGCATTTGCTACAATTAAGAGGGTGCATCAAATTTTATAAAACTTGTTTTTCATCAAAGTTTACGTGCAAATATAAGGAATTACTAATAACTGTCTGCTTTTATAATATTTGGTTATATTGATATGTTCGTGAAACATATCACTAAAAAATGAAAATATTTTTTTTTAATTTCATGTCTTGTTTAAAATAACATGAGATGTCATACTTTTCGATGGTTATTAAAATGTCCTAGTTTTCTAGTTTAACTTAAGATGTTCTAGTTTTCAAGCAAATATTGAAATATCATAGTTTTCTTATGGGGTATCAATATAGTGAGTATAATAATAATAATTTGTTTGATAGCAATAATAGTTTAATATCTTAACTCTAATTATATCATATCGTACATTTGATAACATATAATTGTTATAATTGATACTTTATAAGTTTATACAAAGCGAATTATTTGTAAAGAGTTTCCAGCTGCAGATCGGGCAGATATGGTTATAAGAATGCAGTTGTTTCTTCATAAATATTGATATTTATTTCATTTTATTATTTAACTTTTGTACTGTATTTTATTTATACTCATTTTATTTAAATGATCGGTAATTATTCGGAAGAGTACCTCCCCAACCCCCACCCCTTTTTATAAACGCAAATCGATTTGTTTTATGGTCCTGATTACGAATATGAAAAAAATTAGCGGCGCTCTCAACCCTTTGGTGAATTATTCACCCTTTAAAACATGAAAATTTGGTACTATTTTGATATTCGACTTTTTTGAATTTTTTGAATTTTTTTTGAATTATTTATTTTTATCATAACATTATAATATGATAATGTTATTATAATGCAATATATTTAATGGGTCTCAACCCCTTCCTGAGTTATTCATCCTTTAAAGGGTGAAAATTTCGTATTTTTGATAATTGACTTTTCTGAACTTTTTTGATGCGCTCCGATTAATCAATTAAAAATCTAAATAATCTTTCGATGGATATGAGCAATTATACGAAAAATGTCTATTTAGTGGTTCAAAAAAAGAATTTTTTTTTTCGAAGGCACATTTAAATATCTATTGCAATCTTGTTTATCTTATTTATAATGGTCTATAACACTCAGAAAAAATAATGCCCAAGAAATAAATAAGGGGTGACCCACCCACTAAAAGGTCGAATCTTTTAGATTCGATTTTTGATTAAAATTGAAATATTTTCTAGACATGATTTAAGATACGAAAGGGTACACAAACATTTCAGGTCTTTAAAATGATTTCAAATAAGTCATATTTATTATGCCCTATTGAAAAAAATTATATGATAAAATCACATAATTAATTCACATAATAAATCATGTGATTAGTTATATAATGAATTGGGTCAAATCATCATGTACTTTTAAAAAATTATGTGCTTTTGAAAAATCATGTAACTTTAAATCTAATCATTTTATTAGATTCTTCTTCTTTTAATCCCACTGTCAGTTACTCATAAGAAAATCACATAATTAAAAAAAATAGATCATAAAATTATTAGATTTAAAGTTTCATGACTTTTGATAGCACATACTTTTTTAAAAGTACGTGATGATTTGCCCCAATTCATTACATAACTAATCACATGATTATTACATTTATTATGTGAATTAATTATGTGATTTTATCATATAATTTTTTTCAATAGGGATATTAATTATAGCGTAAATTACTTGAGTAGGTTTCAAATCTTGTATAACTCCAATCATGTTAAGTATGCGATGAGGATCTTAAAGTATCTGTACCTCACAAAAGATTTAAAGTTGAACTATTGTAAAAGGGAAAACGCGGAAACTCTAGATTGTTATGTAGACGCGGATTGGGCAGGTGATAGCATAGATGGAAAATCTATGTCTGGTTATGTAATTAGATTATTTAGTAACGTTATTTTCTGGAAATCGAAAAAGCAAGGGAGTGTTTCAAAATCTTCTACTTTTGCGGAGTATGTTGCTTTGTCAGAAGCTGTTACTGAAATTAAATTAGTGAAAAATGTATTGAATACTTTTAATGTAAAACTTGACAACCCTGTTAAAATATTTGAAGATAATTCAGGAGCGTTAAATATTGCGAAGTATGGAATGATCGATATCCTTAAAGTAAACAGTAATGATAATTTAGCTGATATTTTTACAAAATCACTGAGCAAAGTTCAATTTGTTAAACTTCGAAAAATGTTAAATGTAATCGAATAAAAGTTGATATAAAGCGAAATAATATTTTAAGAATGTAATATAAAAAAAAAGAAAGTAAGTATGAGAAATAGATGAGAACGTGAGTTTGATAACACTTTGTATTGTGGCGACATCTATGAAATGCAGGCTTCGGAAGTAACGCGTTACCGTTACAGTTACTTTTTTTAAGTAACGAAAAGTAACGTAGTTACTTTTTAAAAAAATGTAACTGTAGCGGTAACGAATTACATTTTTTTTAGTAACGTGTAACGAAAAATCGATACTTTTTGCGTTACTTTTTACATTTTAGTGACAAAATTTATATTTAAAATCGAACTTTGTCAAATGCATACATTTATTCGTTTCTCTTCCACGTGTAGGCCTGTAGGCAAAATAAATAGCTAGTTAAGGCGAAAAATTTATAAACACAAAGCAACAAGAAATTTTGTTTGTCAATCACAATTATGTTCCAATCAGATTTTTCAAAGTAAATAAGTTTAGTGGGTTTTTCAGCGTTTAGTACAAAGGACATTTTTAAAATAAGGAGAAGCATGTTTCTAATCTTTCGGGAAAGAAAAATGAGTCGACTCTTCCTTTGTTTAAATTTAAGTATTTGTTTTCCGGATTAAGTAAGAGAGGATTTGTCCTATTCAATGTTGCAGTTTCAAAATAATAGGTAAACGACATTCTGTCTCAATGACGTATCGAGTGCCGGTAAACTCTCAAAATTTATGACCTTGCTTTTAAAAAAATTATCTAATACAATGGAATAGAGAAAACTTAGCTCGTCGTTACTGTAAGAGTTTAAGTTATTAAGGCCGGTAGTTGCCTACAAGATATGAATCAATAGAAACATTTGTAAAGTTTTCCTTTATTTTTGAAATACGAATAAGAGCTAAGTTTTTCTCTGATTGGAGCATAATCTCCGTTATTGAGGAAAGAGGGGAGTTGTTATATACTCTAGAAGACAGATTTTTCTGTCTGTTACTTTTCTTCCAAATGCGCGATTTTTCGAGAAGTTAATAAATATGGCTGAACAAAGTGAAAATATAAAAGTTCATCCCTTTCCGTTATATAATAACGCGCATGAGTGTATAGACACTACAAAAGAAAATAATTATGTTTTTCGGTGCAAATTATGTGTGTTAAACGAAACTATAAGAGCCAATAAATCGTCTAGCTCAAATCTGAGAAAGCATCTAAGTGTAAGTATTTTTATAAATATAATACATTATTTAGTATACACTGCTCAAAATTAAGAAAAGTCCAATTTTTTCATTTATTTGTATATATATATTTTATATTTTTTTTTGTAAGTAGATAGTATAATACATTCTAATAAGTATACTGAATATTATAAGCAAATAACTTGAAACGTTTCATGTATCCAAGTGGAAACTCACATTTTTTTATTTCAACTTAAAATTTATATATGGGTAATTCTCAGAAACCTTTAACTTTGATCATAAGAAATTTTTTTTAAAAAACAAGCACAATTAATTACTAGCTAATATTACGATTTATCATAAAATGATGTAGATCATTAATAATGTTGATGTCCGCTATTGATTATTGATGATAAATCGAAAATTTGAGTAATTCAGAATATTCATGATTTTAAGTTATTTGGTTTCAGTAAATAAAGAACATTCTGTTGTGTTTCCACTTCTACGTTATGAAGTAAATGACATTGTATTAATTTACAAGTAAAATGCCATAAAATTATAAAATATTTTTAGATTTCAATAGAATCATAATTACTCACAAAGTTTTGTTAGTTTACAAATAAAATTAAAAAGTAAAATAATATCATTAGACAATGATAATTCAAATACAAATCGTTAAAATTAATTTTTTATTAATTATTATTAATATAATTAAATATTAATCATATCCGATTGTGATAATCTTATAGACGTGACATACTAATAATTTTGTTTAATACATAAAGAAATAAAAATCACGCTGACATATACGAATGATAGTAAATGCAGTACATAATAGTAAACAGAAATACAGCTTTATAATTAAAAATTGTATGCATTTTATTTATATCCGCTTGCATTGCGAACGTGATATTTTAATGTTAACCATGAATTTAACAGTTCGTCTTAATTGAAATACGGTTTATTATTAAGTTCGAACTAAAAGAGAAATGTGGGAAACTATTGAATTTTGAGTAAAATGCTTGTTCAACTTCCAAATTAGTTGAGACTAGTTCAGTTATTACAATTTTTCATTAATATTAATATCTTACGGACGTAACACTCAGAATAAACGATAAACTTTAACAGTGTGCATATTTTTTTTTTTCGAACTAATAGGTATCTTTTTAAAGTATATTTAATAATTAGCTTAAATTGTCATTTTCATACTCGCTAAACAATTATATCATTGCCATCATTATTATTTATTATTTAAAAAGAAGAAAATGAGTAAAAAACCCTAATAAGTCATATAATTATTATGACAAGTGCAAAGTTTAAATTAAAATATGTTTTTGAAAAATACTTTAAACGTTCTTGAAATTGATATTAGAGTGTAAAATGATATTGATTTATTATTATAGTCTATTAAATCTTCATCATTTATTCAATTAATTGAAATAATGATGAAAATATCTAAAAGACGTGAAGGTTAAAAATTCTAGAGAATTGCCCATATGTTTATTTTGAAATATTCTTAAATAGTGTCTGATACTATTATCTAATATTAAAAAGTTAAATTAAAATGTAACCATAAATATTGAAAATCACAAACTGTAAGTCATTTGAAACTTGTTTTCTACTTACAAGTATTTTTGGTTGTTTTATTTTATACAATTTGAGAGTTTAATACAATTCTTAATAATTGTAAAAAATATATCATGTACAATGTATAACATATCGATAGCTATGTCAATATGTTATACAGAAAAAGGGGCAAAATTAGTAGCATATTAAAATTATAAACTTTTATAGTGCTACTGAACGGACAAATTTAAATATGCTACTGAATTAGCGCTTCTTCCATCCAACCGTTAATATAGATTAATTACCTATATATATATATATATTGCAGGCTAAGCATCCCAATTTTTGAAAACAACTTGAAGAAAAAAGAGATGCACAAAAAAGGAACTTAATAAATGATGATATTGAGGTGCCGAAAAAACAAGCACGATTTGTTAATAACGTTAATAATGCAGTAATTACTCAAGGATATGTCAATCAGCTATTGACAAAATTGGTGGTTCAAGAAGATTTGCCTTTATCTCTAGTAGATAAAGAATTGTTTATTCAATTTTGTAGTCTTGGTTTACCGGCATCTATAAAAATAATGACCAGTAAAACCCTGAAAAATAAAATTTACCAATCATTCGAATCCATGATCACAAATATCAAAGATACATTTTCAGGAATTAATACTGTATGTACTACTACTGATCTTTGGAGAAAATACTACTGATCTTACTTCATAACAGAGTAAGAGTAAAAAACGACTTTACTCCAAAACAAACCGCTTACTTCAAAAAGCTTAAAGCTGATCTCGATACACGCATTCAAAAGGGAGAGAAAAATCTCAGTATTAAATACGTAAACGGCACACCTCAAATTATTGAAGCAAAAAACGACTGACAACAAACGTTTATCCAACCAAATTACAAATATATTACCAAAATGTCAGAGGCCTGCGCACAAAATTGAGAGCTCTCAAACATTCTCTGAATATATCTGCTGTTGCATATGATGTAATTATCTTGGTGGAGACATGGCTGTACGATGGTATTTTGGACGCAGAACTTGGCCTTGAAAATTTTACCGTTTTTCGTAGAGATCGAACTCTTAATTCCAACACCTGTGTGAGAGGAGGCGGCGTCCTAATTGCTGTTCGAAATACTCTAAATAGTACCTGCTTGCAATCCTTCGATCCCAATTTAGAGCAACTCTTCATCAAAATTATCAACAACACCGATACTATTCTACTCAGTACAATTTACATTCCACCTGGATCTCCTGCCGATAAGTATGCAGCCTACGGACAAAATGTTATGAAATTTAAAAACGAATACCCAAACTCATTATTGATTTTGACCGGCGACTTTAACTTATCCTGTATCAAATGGAATCATCATGCACCTTCCTTTAGTACAATAATGACCAGCGCGTGCAGAGAACTTCTGGAAACTATATCTTTTCTAAACTTATACCAAATGAACGACATCCGTAATTGCAACGACTCTGTTCTAGACTTAATTTTATGCGAAGACGACAAAATAATAGTTGAATCTTGTATCGATCCTTTTTTAACTTGTGATAAATATCATCCCGCCTTACACGTGCACATTCCAGTTAAACACAAAATTCACACTACTTGCAGATATACGAAAAAGAACTTCTGGACAGCTAATTACACACTCATAATTCAAAACTTATTGGACATCAATTGGGACTTACTTATCGATGATTCAGACTTAAATAGTACAGTTCGAAAATTTCATGATATACTAAATAGACTGATAGAATTGTACGTACCTTGTAATGTAATTACAAAGGATACTTTCCCTCCTTGGTTTTCAAAAGAGCTGAAAGACCACATCTTCAACAAAAAATACTTGCACTAATTATTTAAAACACAAAATACTGCAGTTAATTACAAAAAATTTTCCGAAATGCGATCTGTATGCAAAATTGAACAATCCTCATGTTTCGAAAAATACATTACAAACATAGAAAATACAATCCCTTTCAACATTAAATCCTTCTGGAATTATGCTAACAGTAATAAACAAACTACAATAACACCTCACCTACATCTGGACAACCAATCCTCTAGTGACTACTCAGAAGCAGCAGAGCTATTCGCAAAATTCTTCAAATCAGTCTACACCGATGATATTCCGAGTACATCAAACATAAATTTTCCATTTAATTCAGACAATGCTGAAATCATGAGTTCGTTGAGTATTTCTCCAGATGAAATATACAATGAAATCATCAAATTAGATTCTAGAAAAGGAGCTGGGCCAGATGGAATACCAAACTTATTTTTAAAATCTTGCGCATCTGCAATTACTTATCCATTATGGCTGATTTTTGATAGATCCTTGCAGATTGGCGAATTCCCTCGACTATGGAAAATCAGTAAAGTCATCCCACTGCACAAAAAAGGAGATTCAACGAACATCACAAATTATAGACCCATATCAATCTTAAATTCAATCCCCAAGTTATTCGAAAAAATTGTTACAAAACATCTTAGTTTCGCAATCAAGAGTACCATTGTGAGCAATCAGCATGGTTTTTCGTCGGGCCGATCTACTATCTCCAACTTGATTATTTCTAAAAATTACATCTTAAACGAAATCGAGCTAGGCAACCAAGTCGACGTGATCTATACTGATTTCAGCAAAGCTTTCGACAAGGTAAATCATAACATATTGTTGTCCAAACTAGAGCACATTGGACTTCGTGGCAATATGTTAAAATGGTTTGAAAGCTATATAAAAGGGAGATTACAATACGTATTCTTGCAAAATCATTCTTCGCACGAATTCGTGATACCTTCTGGCGTTCCACAAGGGTCACATTTAGGTCCCATTCTCTTCAATATTTACATTAATGACCTGAGCGATTATATCACTGGTAGCAAGCTGCTTTTATTTGCTGACGATGCCAAAATACTCCGGAAAATCACATCAGTGCAAGACTCAGACATTCTGCAAAACGATTTATGCAACTTGGATAGATGGAGTAATGATAATTGTATGTCTCTCAATGTATCCAAATGTAAGGTCATTACTTTTCATAAAAAAAGGAACCCTTACCACTTTAGTTATACAATCAACGACCAGGTGTTAGATCGTGTCGAAGCAATTAGAGACTTGGGCGTACTTTTTGACTCGAAAATGACATTTAATAACCACATTAACGATATTACCTGTAGGGCTCTTCGTACTTGGGGATATATACAACGCTTGAGCGCACCATTCAAAAATATTAACACAATCATACAACTTTACAACTCTCTAGTCAGACCTATACTTGAATATGCGTCCGTTGTATGGTCACCATATACATCGTCCTCTATAAATGGAATTGAAAGAGTGCAGCATAAATTCTTCAGAGCAGTTTCGTATAAACTAAACAAACCAATGGATAGGAATAACCACGATTACTCTGATATAATGAAATTATTAAACTTCAACACCCTAGAAAAACGAAGAAATATTGCTGATATGCTTTTTCTTTTCAAATTAATAAATGGTTTTATTTCTTGTGATGAACTATTGGAGAAAGTTAAATTGAAATCCCCTGTGAGAACATTGAGAGCTTCCGAATTATTTTGCATTCCACCCTTCAAAACAAATTACATGGCAAACGAAACTTTCGTGAGAATCTTGAAAGCAGCGAACATATTATCATCACACATAGATTTTTTTAATAACTCCATATGGACATTCAAGAAACAATTACTCGACATCGTGAACTGACTCATATTATCTTGAAATCAATTCCTTAGTTCAATAGTACTCTCCGTTACTTATTTTTACATGTACTCTGTCTTTACTCTTATTTTTGTTATTAATGTTATTTATTATTTTAAAAACTATTGTATCTGCATTATTACCTAGTGTTTTTTCTTTTTTTCATAAGTGTATATATATGTATATTAAAGGGTTTTATCCCGTATGTGTTAAATAAATAAATAAATTAATGAAACCGACATCTAGATCGTTCCAGCCGACGGAAATTATGTCTAGATAATTCGCGATGATGAAACAGATGTCTAACGTCATTTTACACTACGGGCAATACATTTAGGTATTGTACGCTGACGAAATCGTTGTTTACATCGTTTTACTCGATAGGAATTATATTTAATATTGAATTGAATTTATTTTATGTCTAAAACGTAATTAAAAGATTATCGCAATTACGATGCGACAAAACTAAACTAAATTGATTGTTGTAAGCATTACGGGCTATGCAACAAAATTTTCGGTGTGTGATTTTTACTCTGCGGCTGAGCAAAAGTAACTTGAATTGTTGTTTTTACGAAGGCGCAACAAGAACTACTTTTAAGAATCTATTATTGCTCGGCGATGGAGCAGACATAACTAACTCATTTTCTTCACATAAATTTAACTATTCAAAATATACATGATCGCATGCCATAAAGTAAACATATTTTTATTCAAATTATACCCATAAAAGGCGATGTTTAGTTGAAACTATGAAGCTACACATTAATCAAATCAATATAAATTATCTGGACATAAACTCAATCGGCGACGACGTAACCATCTCCTTGGTTAATATGAACGAACTAGTCATAAGCTCTTTCATTTAGGTATATTTTGTCTAGATATCGTTTATGAATATTTATCTTCATAAGATCATATCAAAAGATTTTTAGTATCGATATACCGAAACACCAAACTACTGAAATACTTATAATTTCGGTAAATCGCAACCCTGGTTGTGCCTTTTGTAATTACGGGATAACTTACTCACTTTATTTCTGAATAAGAACAGATTTATTATTACACATATGAGAAAACATTGAGCGGTCAAATATATAATATTAGTACATATATCATCAATATTACCTTGATGATTAATAAAATATTGAATCTGTAGAAATTATAAATTATTGCAATTGCTGCCGAAAAATGCACGATTTAATTCGAAATGCCTTTAGAAATAAACTCATGTATATCCAGTAATACAAAAGAGATTTTTATAAATAAATTACATTTATTT
>JABFQK010000112.1:0-13924 GCA_022816885.1 Trissoscelio sp. ZL-2020
ATGATATCATAATACATTGCTGTTGGCGTCTTACATAACTTTATGTAAATTTACAACTTTTAGTGTAAAATTTCGGTATTAATCACTGGTTATTAGTTTGCAGTGATTAATACTGGAAATTTCCAATGTAATGTTTTGAGTGTATGACAGCTGTTAAAATAATTGTAAAGAAATTTTTTAATATAATTATATAGCTTTATAAAGATTGTTTCAAATTGAGTGCTAAATGATTTATGGCAAGGTAGGTTAATCGAACCAATCGTACAAATTTTTCTCCAAATTTTTTACAAAATGACGCGAGCATCCCTTATATAATGCATCAAATTTGATACAACTTGCATGGTACCACCGCGAGAGTATAAGCTTTCAGGCAGGAAAATAATTATTCAAATCGGATGGAAATTCACGGAGTAATTGAGGTACATATATAAAAAAAATACATACGGGACGAATTGAGAATCTCCTCCTTTTTGAATTCGGTTAATAAAACTGAAATAAATTTATTAATTGAATTTGGTAAATAATTTATTCGTTCCAATAGCAGGACAAGAATTTACCTACCTTAAGTCAAAAGTTATTAGTGTCAGTTTAAAAGTATTTCACCTGCATTTACAGCATCACAAAAGCACAAATAACCGTGTGAAAAAAGTCCCACGAGTTTAATCTATTTTGAAACTTTCGCGTGATCAATCGCTCTCCGGTACTGCGATTTAAAACAAACAATCAGAAAATATTGTATCATAAAAGTTGAGTAAAGTATATTGGTGCATTTCATTTGCAATGTTTTGTTGCGAGTATTGCAGATTTTGATATTTTTAACCGTATCGATCTGCGGTTCGTGATAAAAGCTCAACAGATATACGCCATGCCGACACACCATTTCAAAGTATTCAAAAACACAACACCCTCTCGACACTCCAATTTTATATTTGGCAATATTACACATTGACAAGCCGAAAATATCGCGATTGCTTCGTCGCCAATAAAAATGATTGCTTTAATGGATTAATGCATTCGGCGTTTCCATAATGCGCACAGTTGGAACGTAATATGCAGTAATGTATACGCAACATGTAGCAATGCATACGTAATATGTGGCATACGAACGTACAACTGTTGTAATGTTACTTTATGTAACGTATATGGAACCGCAATTCCGCATAGCGATTAATTCTTAAATTCATTATCCGTTACTGTTTGCAAAGCAATCGCAGTATTTGCAGCGCATATTTCTTTTGCTTTGTTTTAACGGAAAACGATAACCGAAATATGAAACCCCGGCATCTTCAATTAGGTGTTTTGTAATGTCAGTCATCACATGTTACTTATGAGATTCTATAACAATGTGCACGTGTGTATGCAAAGATGGATAACGGATCTCAAATAAATATGTATAAGATATTTTTGGCAAGAGTTCACTCTGCACCTGCATGGTTGCAATATGTACCACGGGGATTAAATGAACCTTTATGTACTTTCTGACGCAGATATGAAACACTAATAAATTTTGGGACTATGAGATTATATCCTGCTAGATTAACTTGCAAATCAGTTAAGCAAATTTATACAGTACGAATGAACGTCAGATTTCTGATGTTTTTCAGCGCAAAATTTGTCAAGATAAATGTCAATGAAATTCACGGATAAACCAATTTTTTTCTACCTTTTGATCATCAAAACGCTTTCGCCGCATGATTTATTCGACTAAGTCCGTGCAGCTCGACAATTTGATTCGTGAGTTTTTGTTTTTGTAATTGATATGTGTATATATGATAAATCTTGATATCAAAAGAAAATCAAAATTTAAAATCTAATTACTCACTTTATTTAGTTTCAATAATTTTGCGGGTTTTAATTTTAGAACAGGATCCCATGTTAACAAAATGTGTCCAACAGGAGTCCATTTTCTCCAACGACGGAATTTCAGTACATTTTTCTGAGGTACCTTTATCAATTGATCAAAAGCTCTAATTAATCTGTAGCTGTAATTTGATTCTATAACTTTCGCAGTGGGATCGATCCAGGGAAGATTTTTCGAAAGACCATGCCAAGGAAATGGTTCCACCAGTGGAATTGGTTTATTTGTTTCTTTTGATTTTTTCTTCAGTGTGATTTTAACTTTTTCATTCTTTTTTGTATAAGAATGATGAGATGTACTAGGTTGATTTATTTCCATCTTTTGTTGATTTCCATTATCAGTTATTTCATCTCTTGACTGTTGATTATCGTTAGAAGAATTTGAATTATCACAAGAATCATCTTCTCCAGATAACTTAAAAAAAAATAAATAAATAAAAATTTTCACTTTACTATTCAAAAATATTAATCAAAAAATCAAATGAAACAACACCAATAATTCACTCACTTTCAATACAGACATTAACAATTCATCTAACATTACTTTTGAAGTACTTTCGATTTCATCGGAAATTTTCAACTCCATCATTTCTAAATAGAAAGTTTGAAGGTGAGGGTCTTTTACCGAATCCATTTCGATTTAAACTGATTAGATTTCCAAGCTAATGAATGATTTTATACGAATATAAGCGATGTTTTGATTTTAAGGACAAAGATTGAAAACAAATCTAAATTGAGTCGTCTAATTAAATACTAGAATCAGAAAGCATTTAAATTTTATATCAAAATAATTTTGAAGATAGAAATTTAGTTTTCAACTAATTTACATAATTGAGAAATGTTTCTGATAAGTATAGTTTTTTCAGTTTTTAATTTATAGACTCTAGATAAATTATCTTCTCCCGGAAAAACTTGAATAATCCTACCTAATGTCCACCTACAAGGGGGATTTTGTTTATCTTTAATAATAACAATATCATTAATTTTTAGATTTTCCATTTTTTGTCGCCATTTTGGTCTAGTTTGTAAGGTATTTAAATAATCTAAATTCCATTTTTTCCAAAATTGTTCTACTATTCTTGAAACTTTTTGCCATCTCGACAAACGATTTTCATTTAAATCTAGATTAGAAGATTCAGGAGGAGCAAGTAAAGATGTACCAGTTAAAAAATGACCAGGAGTGAGAATTTCCAAACTTTCCGGATCATCATGAATTCTAGATATTGGTCTCGAATTTAAACATGCTTCAACTTTAGCTAATATCGTAATCATTTCTTCCCAAGTTGGTAAAAATTTGCCAATTATTCTTTTAAGATGAAATTTAACAGACTTAATTCCGGATTCCCATAAACCACCAAAATGTGGGGAAGCAGGTGGAATAAATTTCCAATTTATTTGTTCAGTGGCCAAAATATTAAGAAATTCAGATTGCGTTGTAGCACGTTTAAATTCTCGTTGTAATTCTGAATTTCCTCCTTGATAGTAAGTTCCATTGTCAGAATACATAGTATTAGGTTTTCCACGTCTAGCAATAAATCTTTGTAAAGCTGCAAGAAATGCAGGTGTATCATAACGAGTTACTAATTCCAAATGTATAGCTCGAGTTGCCAAACAAATGAAAATTGCAATATAAGATTTATATGCCTTATGTCCTCGACCAGCCTGTTCTCTGACAAAAAATGGACCAGCATAATCTGTCCCTGTATGTGTAAAAGGACGAGATGGAGTACATCTTTCAGCTGGAAGAGAAGCCATAAATTGATGCGATAATTGAGCTCTTTCTCTTTTACAAACAACACATTGATTGATAATTGTTTTTACATTTCTCCTAGCATTTATGATCCAATATTGGGATCTTAAAGTTTGTAAAGTTAGTTGTAAACCTCCATGCAATGTAATGAGATGAAAATGTCTAATAATTAAATTAGTAATTTGAGAAGATGGAAGAATAATTGGATGTTTAATTTCGTCATCAAGTAACGAATTTTTCAAACGACCACCTAATTTTAAAATCCCATTTTTGTCCAAAAATGGACTTAATGGTATTAAATTAGAATTTTTTGTTATTTGTTTTTTCTCTTCAAGTTGTTTAATTTCTTTTGCAAAAGCATTATTTTGAATAATTTTAATAATAAAAGTTTTTGTATTTTCAATTTCTGTTACTGATAATGAAACTGATTTAGAATTTTCAAAATTTCTTTTTGCGATAACGTCAATAAATCGACGAACATAAGAAAAAATTCGAATTAATTTATTCCAAGATGAATATTTAGAAAATAAACTATCTATAGTTGATTCAATTACTTGATGACATGATTTTTTATTTTTAATATCAATTGATGTCTGAAATTGATTAATGATGTTAATTTGTATCGAATTTCTCAAAAAATCAGGACCATTCCACCATAATTTCGAGTTTATTAATTCATTAACAGAAATTCCTCTAGAGTTCAAATCAGATGGATTTTCTTTTGACTTTACATAACCCCATTTGGCTTCAGGAATAGTTGTTTGAATTATAGAAATTCGATTGGCTACAAAGATTTTCCAAGTTAATGGTGGTTTTGCTATCCAAGCTAAAACTATTTGTGAATCAGAAAAACAATAAATATCATGAATTTCATAGTTTATTGAATTTCTAACATAATTAATTGTTTCAGCTAATAATTTTGCAGCACAAAGTTCTAATTTAGGAATTGTTTGTGTTTTTAAAGGGGCAACACGTGTTTTAGCAAATAATAATGTAATGTGAATTTGATTATTTTTATCAATTATTCTTGAATATACTGTAGATGAATATGATAAACTAGAGGCATCACAAAATCCTATCAGTTGAACTTTAACAGTATTTGTAGAAAACATATTCCAACGAGGTAAAGAAAATTGCGCAAATTCTGAAAACTGCTCACGAAGAGTTAACCATTTCTGTGTTAATTCTGATTGAAGTTCATCATCCCATTCTAATTTTTGCAACCAGAGAGTTTGCATAAATTGTTTTGCAATTATAGTGACTGGAGAAATCCAGCCACATGGGTCAAAAATGGAAGCAATTTCGGATAGTATTTTTCTCTTTGTAAATTTTGGAATTCCATCTGAATTTATAGTTACAGAAAATTTATCTAAAGAAGAATTCCATTTTATTCCTAAAATTTTGTTAATTTCATTTGATTCAGGATTTTCTAATAGTTTTTCAACATGATTTTCCACATTTAAATTAGTTGCCCATTTAGTTAGAGTCATTCCACCTAATGCAAATAATTCAATTAATTGTTTTTTGATTTCCAGTAAAACTAATGGATCATCTGCTCCAAATAATATATCATCAACATAAATGCTATTTTCCACAAAAAATTTAGTTAATGGATAATTTTTAGCGTGAAGATTGACTAATTCCTTTATACAACGCATAGCTAAGAAAGGAGCAGGTCCTGTTCCGAAACTTATCGTATTCAATTCATATGTTTCAATTTGTTTAGTTTCTGGACTTCGCCAAATTATAGATTGATAAGAACGATCTTCCTTATCAACATAAAATTGGCGAAACATTTTCTCAATGTCAGAAGTATAAACAAATTGATAAAAACGCCAATTTATCAAAATTGCAGCAATTTCATTCTGCAATTTTGGACCTATGTAAAGAGTATCGTTTAATGAAATGCCACTAGTAGTTTTGCTAGATGCGTTAAAAACTACTCTAATTTTTTGTTTTCCATCAACTAATTTTGTAACGGCATGATGTGGTAAATACACTCTTTTTCCATTGTCTATCTCTATTTTATCAATACGAGACATGTGTCCTAATGATTCATACTCATTCATAAATTCAATATATTTTTGTTTATGTTCCGCATTATTTTCTAATCGTTTCTCAAGTTTATCAAATAAAAATAATGCTAATGGTTTTGATTCACCGAGTTTTTCTTTTATTTCGTTTGATTTAAATGGCAATTTAACGACAAAACGATTTGATTCATTGATTTTAGTTGTTTGTTTAAATAAATTTTCACAAAATTCAGTTTCTGCATTTACATAATTACATTTTGGTATTTCCTCTATTTCCCAAAATTTAGTCATTAATTGATCAATAGTTGTACCGTGATTAATTGAAAAATGCATTGAATTAATGTTATTTTTAACAGATAAAGTACCGGTAATAATCCAACCAAAAACACTTGATTGAATCATTAATGTTTTATCAAAAGAAAATTTAGTTTTACCGGTCAAAATTCGAGGTAAATAATCTGCACCGATTAAAATTTCGATTTTAGATTTGATATTATTATTATAATCTGCTAGTTTTAATGATTTTAAAAACGGAATTTCATCAAAATTAATAGATTTAGTTTCGTATGCCGTAATTTTTGGAATAACAAATGAATTTATTTTTATACCGTTTAAATCATTATCAATTGAAAAGAGTTCAAAATCGGTGGATTTTTTAATGTATTCTGTTGGATTTCCTCCCAAACCTGTTAAAGTAGCATCGACTTTTTGATTTTTTAGTTTGAGAATTTGACTTAAATTTTCAGATATAAAAGATTTTTCAGAGCCAGGGTCAATTAATGCTCGTGTAGTTAGAATACGACCTTGAGGTGATTTTATTCTAACTATTGCAGTTCCCAAAATAATAGATTGATTTGTGTTAGTATTTAGATGAACTGACACATTTGTAGATTCATTAGTATTTGCTGTAGATATAGAAGGATTTGGTTGGTTAGTAATTTTATTATCATTTGTTTGCGTTTCAATTGAATTATCAGATTTAGTAAATTGTTTTTCAAAATGCAAAGTAGTATGATGTAGTTTTTTACAAATGAAACAACGAAATTTTGAATTACATTGAAAAGTAGAATGATTGTTACGCAAGCAATTGACACATAATCTTTTAGACTTAACAAAATCAAATCGATTTTTGATGGAAAGTTTTAAGAATTTTTCACATTTAGATAAAGGGTGATTTCCATTACATTTCAAACATGTTAAAGTGGGAATCGTAGAATTGTGAGAGGTAGTTGATTTTAAATTTGGTTTTGATGTTATTTTTGTTCTTTTAAAAACAGAAGATTTTAATGACTCTCGCATAGTGATTTCTCTCATTAAAAACTTTCCAAGTTTATCAAGATTTGGATATTTTTTTGAATCAGAAATAAACCTTTCCCATTCAAGTCTGAGTTTTGTATCAAACTTTTTAACCAAAATATGTACTATTATATAATCCCAATCATCTATTCTAATTTTTAGACTTTTTAAAGAATCTAATGAAATGATATAACCTTCATACAATTGTTTAATTAGTTTTAAATTATCAGTTTCTAAATTTGGAAGTTCGATAATATCATCTAAAAGAGAAAAAATAATCAATCTTTCATTTTGATATCGAGATTCAAGTATATCCCAAGCAATTTTATAGTTTTCTTGTCTTGGTTTAAGTTTTTTAATCAAATTTGCTGGTTCACCCACTAAACAAGAACTTAAATATCTAAATTTATTCACATCTGGAATTTCCTGATCACAGTGAACCATGGATTGAAATATGTCTTTAAAGTGTAACCAATCAGAATAATCACCTGTAAATTTAGGCAAATCTAAAGGTGGTAATTTAGGTTTATTAGTATTAGATGTTATTATTTGAGTAGTATTATTATTTGTATTTGATTCAGTATTTGATAATTCCAATAATGATTTTTGTTCTGAAATATAATATTCAAGGTTTTGAAAAGCTTCAATCATTTTATCGAACATTGATTCTTGAAAATAAGATAAATTAGATTTTTGATCAGAATTAACTAAACTAACAAGATTAGTATGTAATTCTTTTCCAGAATTATATAAATCTTGTCCTTTTTGAAATTTATCATTAAGGTAAGACATTGTTTTATTTTTAACATTACATTTTTTTGCATTTATTAATAAACGTGATAAATCTTCTTGAATTAATCTAATTTCTTCTGTTATTTTTGTTATTACATTAATTTCTGCCATTCTGTATTTTTAGTTAATAATATTTAATTAATTTTTCAAATTTATTGTTGTAAATGCCTTATATCCGGCTCGAAGGACCAAAATTGATTGTCAATTACAATAAATAAATATTATAATTAACATTTGTTAGATACGCCAAACAAAATCAATAATGATAGTTAGATACACCTAACAAATTTAACATCGGATAAGACAACACAACAATAATTAATATTTGATAATTACAATCAATTTTATTTATAGGAAAGGACAGAAAATAAAGAATAACTCAGTTTTTTAAATTGAAATATCAAATAAAAGCTTTTATTGAAAACCCCAAAAATTATACAAAATTAATTAAATATAACAAAATACAAATAATAATAACAATATAAATTAATAGAATTACCTGAAAATAAAATAAAATTAATTTACAATAACTGAAATGATTAATAAAAATCTATTATAATTTAAATGATATTTTAAACAATCAAAAACACTGATACACCAGTGAATTAATTGAATAAAATTCAAATAAAAATAAAATAAATTAAATTTATGATTCAATTTTTAATTTAAGTTTATAAAATAATAAGAATACTATAAATTGCTTGTTCTAAGTTTAATTTTGTTATTAAAGGTTTAATATCAAACAATTGTATAAAGTTTTCCATTTTTTATTTATAATTATTTGAAAAAGTATATTATAATTGATTAATTGAATTCCCATATTGATTATCAATTTATTGTTAGTAAAGAAAGGTTAGGAATCAAACAATTTCGATACTCCAAAATTGATTTGATAGATTTAGATGGATCCAATTTCTTGGTTAAGGATTGGTAATAACTTGATAAGCCAAGTGTTTAAAGGTAAGGTAAGGAAATTGGATTAATTGATTAATTACTAACCTTTGAATTGAAATTGTATCAAAGCGGATTAGATTACAAGAAATATGAAGCGAAAAATCAAAGCAAAATCAATCGAGACGAACCAACTACACTCGAATCAGAAGTTCATCATACTCACACTTACTTTGATTTCTTGGAAAGGTCAAAGCAAAGAATGATTTCGTAGGTGGAGTCATCAAGAATTTAATTGGTTCCCCTCTTTTAACATTTGTCCACGATACACCGCGTTTCAAATGTTTCAGAAAAGAACTAAGAGAATAATACCTTTTTCAAAAACATGATTCCTGAACACAGATTATTAGCGGCATAATATTCTACGGCTCGATTATAAATACTTGATATAGTATCACAGAACGGATCAATGTCTTGCGCAGAAATTCTCACAAAAGTGTTCGCCAAATTAGACATTTTGTTGATTCTAGCGCTAGTTACGTAACGGTTATTGGATATAGGACAATAAAAAACATTTTGGTATCTCGCGAAGTATTGAGGTACCGATAACGATATTTCTGATAATAAATAGGGCGAGTCTACGAGACCTTGGATCAGTTTGAATAATAATATAATTTGTTGAGTATTTCTTCTATCAGCCAGGCTTTGTAGATTATATTTTGAATATAGAAAAGCATTATCGATACCTCGTGGAGGATATGTATCAGTATCTTTCAATTCCAAGTACTTAACAAATTTGCGCTGCAACGATTCAAGTGCGGTTATCAAATATCGGAAGTCAGGAGACCAAATAACACTTGCATATTCTAATTTTGGTATAACCAAAGCAATGAATAATATACGTAGAGTTTTTATAGATTTAATTTTCTTACCGAGTCTCAATAAATAACCTAGTGCTTTATTAACATCAGTAATCAAATGGCTAATGTGCGGCTTGAATGATAATTGTCTATCAAATATTACGCCCAGGTCTTTCTTTATTTCAGTATGTTCAAGTACTCTGCCTTCGATAGTGTACTGATATGCAATTCTATTTGTTCGGTAAAATGACATGATTTGACATTTATTCGGATTGATAGGTAATTTGTTTGTCTTAGACCATTCAATTAGAGTGCATAAATTGGATTGGAGAACCTCGCAGTCTTGAATACTAGAAATAGGAAGAAACAGTTTCATGTCGTCGGCGTATATCAGTATAAAACATGTGAGGCCCAATGGGGCATCATTAACCATGATGACAAACAGTAAAGGTCCAAGATTCGATCCCTGCGGGACTCCAGAGGTAGGGAAAAACGGTTCTGATATAGAGCCAGAATATGCTACTACGCTCACACAATTTTCAAGATAATGTTTAAGTAGGAGTATGTAATTATCTGGTATATCAAGGACATTGATTTTTGTAATTAATATGTTATAATCCAAAACATCAAACGCTTTAGAGAAGTCCGTGTGTATGACGTCGATTTGTTTGTACTTTGACAAATACGATGAGATCATTTGCGTAAACGTTAACAAATTAGTAACAGTGGACCGATTTTTAATGAAACCATGTTGATATGGAGATATGAAAGGTTTAAATGCAGTGTAAATTTGTTCATGAATATGGTTTTCCAGAGTTTTCGAAAAGTTACAGAGTATTGATATCGGTCTATAATTTTCTATAATTGTTGGATTCCCTTTTTTGAGCACTGGGCAGATTTTTGTTTTTTTCCATACCTCTGGAAATCTTCCCAGGGATAGTGCCTCAGAGTAAATAATATGCAACGGAGTCACAAGTGACTCATGGCACTTTTTGACTAAAATAGATGGAATTAAATCAATACCTGATGTCATTTTGGCAGGAAACTGTTTTAATTTCTCCGAGATGAAGTTCTCAGAGATAAACGAGGTGTCCCCAATCAAATTTCGGTATGTATCTACTGAGCTAACAGGAATTTGGTCAATAGTGTGTACACTTGCAAAAAAATGGGCAAAAGCGTTGATATTAGTTTGAGGATCAGAGTAGGTGTTATTATTATAAGTTAAGTACTTAGGTATTCTGTTGGATCTAGGATTTTTGGCGTATGAACTCCAGAACCGAGATGGGTTATGAATTAGATCTTGCTCAATAGAAACATTATATTCCGCGTAACTATTTTCAATGTCATTTTTAATAGAATTACTCAAAATAGATATAGTATTTTGCAAATCAGTACGATTTTGTTTTTTATATAATTTCCTATACTTATGTTTTAGCTTCAGTTGATTAATAATATCTGAGGTAAACCATGGCGGATATTTTTGAGACTTGGTGGAGAATTTTGGAGTACAATCATCAATAATTTGATAAAACTTTTCATAAAAAAGTTTACATTGGTTATCAATATCATTAGAATCTAAAGTGGAAAGTAACATAGGCCAGTTGACCTCAAATAATTTAGTATTTAATAATTCATAATTTGCTCTAGCATAATTTAGCCTGGATGTATTCTGAAATTTTTTAAATTTATCACTTTCGGCGCTGCGAATATCAAATTCAATTGTTAGGGGAGGATGATATGGATCTATTGGAAATATTGGTTCGATTTCTAATGTAACGTTTCCCATACAATCTGTGAGTACCAAATCTAATAATCTATTGTTACAATTATATATGTTATTAATTTGTTGTAAATCAAAAAGATTGGTTGGGTTATTTTCACAAAATAATGGAATATTAAAGTCTCCCACTAAAATTAATTTTTTCCCCCATAATACTTGATAGGCAGTTAATTCGTTAATTAAGAGTTCAAATGAGTCTAAATCGATAGCAGGATAAATGTAAAAAGATAGTAAAATAATTGGCTCATATTTACATTTCAATGTTATGGCGACCATATCCACTTCTGGTACTTTACTATGTATAGGTAATAAGTCGATTTGATTACAGTTGAACTCTTTTTTAGTTGCAATGAGAGTACCACCTCCCCTACGCTGCAAACGATCGCTACGAAAAACATCAAATTTATTAGTGTCTATAAATTCATTCGATTTAATATCTGGTTTTAACCAGGTTTCTGTAAGTATAATACAATCAATATAATTCAAATCGTATAAGGACAGAGAAGATAACTTATTCACGATACTTCTCACATTTTGATAATACAAAATAAACTTGACGTCACTGTGGGAAGTATCGCTTACGGCTGACGGATTTGTTTTGATTTGACGAGTGTCGGCGTGTCCTTGACGAAAATGACTTTCCATAATAACTGCTCTGGCGCCGGTTTCTCTAGAAGTTGTTTTTTCAGCTCTCTGAATTGTGATAGCTGTAGCGGTGTTCTGTCCCTCGAGACAGAAAGCAATTGGAGTTCTGGAAATGTCGCAATGTCCTTTCGGCTGTCCCAAAATGTTTTGACAAAATGTTCCATCTCGTCCTGGTGATTGAAAATAATTTTAAGAGGCCTGGGCTCAGGATTCCTTGGAACTAATTTACCAATTCTAAAGAAGGTCTTAACTGATCCGTCATAAGCAATTTTGATATAATCAAAAAGGTGTTTAATTAGGTTTTGGTCGCTGAGTTTATTCTCTTCATGGGTTTTTTCTGATTGTTCATGCATATTGAAAATTACAATATTGTTTTGCCGGAATACCGTATCTGATACTTCTTTGAGAATGGTGTTACAAAGTGATGGCATCATACCGTCAACATTTTCAAGACGTTCCTCAATACCCGTCGTTGTGGCTGACAGATGTTTGATTTTCTCTTCATGATTTTGTCACATTTGCCTTGAGCGTTAATAAAGTGTCCTTCATGTCTGTCGTGTCCGATCTGATAGATTCAATTTTATCGTTAAGTACGGTAAATTTATCTGCCATATCCGTGGAGAGATCTTTTATTGCAGTCATGATGTCAGCATTTTTGGTCTCCAAGTTTGTAGTAGACTGAGCAGGGCAAAAAGTACAAATACCAGTTTCACTTCGGAGCGATTTCTTTGAGCAGCTTTTGTGGAATACCCTCAAGCAGCCAGGGCACCTCACAGCATTGGAAACTTTAGCTCGTTTACCACAATATGCACAGGATACAGTCTCACCTTGTTCACCGAACATTAGAAAAGCAAAAGTAACACATCGAGCCACGTGGCTCTAATCTTGCACTGACAACTCAAGGAAACTGATTGTCAAATTCTGTCACTATACTGATCAGATTAATGTTAATACTTATTATTATAATAAGGACAAAGGGGGTAGCGGGATAAGATAGGGGTGGCGGCCCTACGAACAAAAAGTGTTTTTGACCTAAAAATTTGACTTCTACCTATAAAAAAATCAGTTCAAAACCATTTTTATGCCATTTATAGCCAGATCCAGCCTATATTTAAAAAAAATGCCTTTTTTGAGCCTCCTTGCAGATAAATGTCCTTTTCGTCAAGTTATACATACTTTTAATGATTTTTACCTATCAATCTGTATTTTGTGAACTATGAGGAGTCTTTTTACGATATTTAGAGTTATTTATTTAACGCTAATAACGTTGAGAAACTATATAAAACATGTAAAAACGTTAAAAAAATATGTTTTTTTAAGAAATAATTGATAATTTCAGAATGATATATCAAACGCCCAAATTTCTACTGAATAGCATTTGTAGCCCATTAAATTTCAAGCAAGTTTCACGAAGAATCATGTTTCAAAGTAGCTTGTAGCGCGCGACAAATCAAAAAATGTAATTTAATTTTTTACGTAATTTTAAATTTTTATTTTTTTACACGTAAGTGATAGATTGTTAACGATATTTCTGTTTGAACTATTTGTTGTTAAAATATTAGAGAACATTTGTTCAGTTTTTTTCCGTATTGTGACTATTACAAGTACACTCAATCTAGAAAAATTGCAAAATAACATAAAATATATTTTGTAGCCACTTTAGTACCGATTACAACCACAGTTTGCAACCTAGAATTTCTTATGTCATTTAGGCGATAAATAGATTTAAGTAAGTTCAATGTTTACGATATTTTATTATATATTAACTTATTACGGTTGCCATTATTTTGGTAATATTTTATTTCTTCTCTGTCTTATCCAAGCAGTTTAATACAAAGAAAATATCGACGCCTGGGTCGAATAACCAGACATCTCAGCAGAAGCACGAGAAACCAGACATCTCAGCGGAAGCACGAGAAACCAGACATCTCAGCGGAAGCACGAGAAACCAGACATCTCAGAAAGCGGCTAACTCATATTTTCGTCCAAATGGATTTGTGGTGGTACGACTGAGCGGCGA
>JABFQK010000113.1:0-13868 GCA_022816885.1 Trissoscelio sp. ZL-2020
GTTAATTGAAAAACTTTGGACATAAGTTAATTTTCATCGAGCATCTCAAATGAATTTGAGAATTTATTATAAAATTCGAGAGCCGAGCAAACTTAACTCGGAGTTCAAATAAACAGAGTTCAGAAAGTTTGAATATGTATAAACAAAACTGGACTCTTTGATGTCTGACTTTTTAAGTTCAGATGATTTTATGAAATAATGATATCTTGGTCAATTCTAGTTTATAAATGATTTCTGGGATTGCAAACTCGTGATGAAATTTGCGATTGAAAAAGTGATGTATGATAATAATTTGTAAAGGTCAATTACAAATTACAGGTGCAATTTGTAACTGAGGATAAGTCAATTACAAATTACACCAGCAATTTGCAATTAAGAGGAAGCCAATTACAAGTTTCAAGTGTAATTTGTAAATAAGATGGGTCAATTACAAATTATATATGTAATATATAGCAGAAAAGTAACTATTTTGCGATTGAAATTTATTTCATTCAATTGTAAATATTCAAAATGAAATGTTCACACTTGGAGGAACTGAATTTAAGTTTATTATCATTATTAACAAATGAATTAATTAATGTTTCAGACAATGCTGACTGCTATCAGCATGAGTGCTATAGCGACAAATGGAAAAGTACCTGCAGGTGGATCTTATTTCATGATTTCAAGAAGTTTAGGACCTGAATGTGGTGGTGCGGTGGGGATGCTTTTCTACACAGGCACCACTTTGGCAGCTGCTATGTACATTATTGGTGCAGTAGAGATTGTCTTGGTATGATCAATTTAACATTTTTTTATTGTAGCAATTTTTAATATACAGTACTCCCAATAAGAAGAAAACATTTAAATTTGCGCACCACTTCCTCTATTGTAAAGAATTAAGTCTGTTATTTGTTCACTTGAATAATTAAAGACGACTATTATTGAACAGACAGAAATTTGTATTAACAAAACTACGTTTCGACCTTTGATTTAGGTCATCGTCAGGTTTCACTACATAACAGAAAAGAAACACAAAAGGAATAAATTATTGTAATTATCATGAGGAAAGAAAGTTGCAATATAAAACTGAAAAATAAAAAGTACGGAAATAAACTATTAAATGCAAAAAAATTGTAATAAAAAAAAATATATAATAGAAAAAAAACTTATGATAACAAAAAAAAATATCAAACTTTTAAACCGAATATTTAAAAGATGATAAATTTGTGAAAGAATATTTTCAATAACTCAAAAAGTGAATAATAAAATTCACACAAATATATTAAAAAATATATAAAATTTAAATATATATTTAAACTTTAAATTTTAAATGTTTTATGAGTAAATATAAATTACAAAATTAGAAGTAAACTTCCCATGTAAAAAAGTATCAAGCATGCTAACATATATGTTCATGTATACAATTCTAAAATACGTGACATATATGTTGCATATATGTATTTCAATCCATATATGCTGTATATATGTTTGTTTTTACATGGGTTGTTTATGTCAAGAATGGGATGAATTCTTATGTAAAATGTTTAAATTATTTTAAAACTAATTATTTTAATTATTTCTCATTAGATAATCGCATATATAAATTAATTGATTAACAAACAAATGTAGTTTATTAATGTAAGTTAAAAACATTGTTTTTTTATTTTCAGACGTACATGGCGCCATCGTTAAGTATATTTGGTGATTTCACAAAAGACGCCAACATAATGTATAATAATTTTCGAGTATATGGCACATGTTTATTAATGGTAATGGGTACCATAGTTTTTATTGGTGTGAAATTTGTTAACAAATTTGCCACCGTCGCCTTAGCCTGTGTAATTTTATCTATAATTGCCGTCTACGTTGGACTGTTCGTAAATGTCAATGGAAACGAATCCCTAAAGTACGTAAAACTTTCATTACAAAACTACCTCCAAATATAAATCACAAAACAACTTGGCATATTGTTATCTAACTATGTTTATTGTTTCGTTGTTAAGCTCATTATTTAAAACAAAAAAAATTACGCACTCGACTGTTAAGAAGAAAAATCTCGTTACTCTTCCGGAAAATGCATGAGAATCGTAATTACGAATTGCAAATAGGACACTTTATTCCATTATTTATAGCGTGTTTTAACTTAAGAAGAGCAATCCGCTTTGAAAAGAAAGCATTCGGAAATTATAGAATTGCTAATATGAAGTACATCTGTTATTTTATCATTCGTTTTTCCTGTTAATTTAGAAATATGTTTTTAATAGAAAAATATTTAACTTGTTGTAGGATGTGTCTTCTCGGACGAAGATTATTAAAAGACATAGACGTACGTACACAATGCAACAAAAACGTGAGTGGTATTCTGCACAAACAATTTTGCGGCGATAGTGGGAAATGTGATCAGTATTATATGGAAAACAACCTTACCATTATAAATGGTATTCGTGGATTAGCAAGCGGCGTATTTTTAGGTAATTTTTTCTTTGATTTTAACAGACAATTATTAATAGACCCTATTTTTATGATTAAATCGATTTTAATTAGATATTTTTTATTCTATTGTACGTCTGGTAGAAATAGTTTATAATGCAATTACTTATGTGTTAACATTGATTGAATTTTTTGCAGAAAATTTATTCGACAGTTTCCAGGAAGAAGGTCAATTCATTGCCTATGGATATGATCCAAAAGACGTTGATTATATGCAAGGACCAACATTCAATCAAATTCAAGTGGATCTTACGACTACTTTCACGATTCTCATAGGCATATTTTTTCCATCTGTTACAGGTATTCAGCCAAGCGAAATACAAAATACATTCAAATACTTTAATATCAGATATCCACTAACGAATTTTTATTTGCTTTGTTAATATAAAACGACCGAAGCAATCTGAATAGCAATAAAACAGAGCTATTAAAAACCTTTAATTATAGAAAAACTTAATGATCCTTCAAGTTTTTTTCTCAATTCATTTTATTGCAAAAAAATTATTGCGTTTTTTGTATTGAGATAAAAAGATGTCTTTACTAGAAAGTTTATTTATTTTAATTATTCTTCTTGATATTTGACGTTATATAGCTTTTATTCTGAAACTACGGCAAATTGCCTGTCCAAAATGGAAATTGTGTGACAGCTGCATGATCGTTGTATAAGAAGTATAGAAGCTGAATATATGCACGAAAATGATGTACATCTAAATATAGCATGTCAAGAAATAACGTGAATTTCAGTTTGACAAAGAAAAAAATAAAACAAATTTTAATTTGTTACAGGTATAATGGCTGGATCAAATAGGTCAGGTGATCTAGCAGACGCACAAAAATCTATTCCAATTGGTACAATTTGTGCCATTTTGACAACTTCTACCGTCTATTTATCCAGCGTTCTTCTTTTCGCTGGAACCGTAGACAATCTTTTGTTACGTGATAAGTTTGGTCAAAGTATAGGCGGAAAATTAGTGGTAGCTAATATGGCCTGGCCTAATCAATGGGTCATTTTAATTGGATCATTTTTATCGACCCTTGGTGCTGGTTTGCAGTCTCTCACTGGTGCACCAAGACTCCTTCAGGCAATCGCAAAAGATGGCATAATACCGTTCTTAGGTCCATTCGCAACCAGCTCCAGTCGTGGAGAACCGACCAGAGCTTTGATATTAACTGTACTTATCTGTCAATGTGGTATTCTACTCGGAAATGTAGATTACTTGGCACCACTTCTTTCCATGTTTTTCCTTATGTGCTACGGATTTGTAAACCTTGCGTGTGCTTTGCAAACGCTCTTACGAACACCAAACTGGAGACCACGATTTCGGTTTGTATCAGAAAAATACTTCTTAGTTATATATCGGTATTAAATATAGGATCACCTGGAGTATTAGTAACATTATTTTTAAAATCATAAATTAAATTTACAAAAAATATAAAATAATATAACATTTAGAATAGTATATAAAATGATGTAGGAGTAGACATTAATTTCCCACATTATAACTTATTTTATAATATTAATAATTGATGTTTATATAAAATAAATTGGAGGTAATTAAAATGAAAGAATAATAATATGTGTATAACAAATTTAATTAGCATTTGCTCTTTAATCAACTTTAAAGTATATAGGTATATACACAACACCCACGGTATAATGTTATAATTTGAGTTTAATGTAATAATTAGAGTTAAATGCAAATTTGAAATTAATGTAATAAATTTACAAATGTTAATATATCGTTAAATATTAATAATTCATGTGCGGAGATTAAGCTAAACCGTCATAAATTATTGCAACAATGATTACGTCCTTGGTGTTCAAATCACGAAATTCATTAAAAGTAAATCGATTGGAATATGTCCCAAATGTGTGGTGAACGACTACATGAGGATTGAACGTACTTCTATAATTTCATTGAATTGGTAGATTTTATTTTTATATTGAATTGAGAGCACAATCGAAAGTACAGATTGATATTATTTTGTAATAGTTTATTATTTTTAGATTATTCATTTAATTAATATTGTTTTTGAAACTGATGCTTAATCAAACTGATAAACTTAGTTTCCTTTTTATATAAATAGTTTTACAACATTCCTGTAATTAATATTATTTAAAAATGATGTATCTAACCCACATATCCAAGTTATTTATTGAACTTCTTTCTGTTCTTTTTCGTCTTGCAACTAGTCGCGTCGTAAACAGAGATTACCATGATGTATTACATATTATTCTATCCAACGGGGTAAAAAGTTCGTAGAGTAATGTTTGCCAAAGTTCTATTTGCTTTTTAATTTATTATCTACTATTTTTACGAATGAGCTGGTTGAAGTAAAAATGCATTTTTGTTATATCCATTCACAATTATATATTTTAGTTTATTTAAATTTATTACTAGAGCTCAAATCTTTTAGTAACATCATACAATTTTATAATATAAATATTTTAAAAGTTGTAGTTGGTTAATTTCAAAATAGCAATTTTAAGTGGCTCACTTCAAGTCATTAATTTTAACTATTAAATAAAATTAACTATCTTCAAATCAATGATTTTTAAATTTCTAACTTCAGATCACTGACTTAAATTGATTCACATCAAGAAATTAACTTTACGTCACTATGCATCTGAGATATTAACTTTAATCTTTTAACGTTTTCTTCTAGATATTACCACTGGAGCCTTTCATTCCTGGGATTATCACTGTGCATCGCAATTATGTTCATGACTAGTTGGTACTATGCCCTGCTTGCAATGGGTATGGCTGGTTTAATTTATAAGTATATCGAATATCGAGGTGCAGAGAAAGAATGGGGTGACGGGATTAGGGGTCTTGCATTGTCCGCTGCCCGGTATTCGTTGCTTCGCTTGGAGGAAGGTCCGCCTCATACGAAGAATTGGCGACCACAGATCCTCGTTTTTGCGAAACTTACGGACGATCTGCTTCCTAAATACCGCAAACTATTTGCATTTACCAGTCAATTAAAAGCTGGCAAGGGATTGACCATTGTCGTAAGTTGTATCGGCGGTGACTATACACGTAATTCAGGTAAACCTTTTCTATCTACAAATCTTTTTACAAAGAAAATCACTTTGTACAATTCAAGGTCAGATTTAATTAATACTTGAATTCATTTTTTTATAATTAACAGGTGACGCCCAGACAGCGAAACAAAGTGTAAGAAAAGTGATGGAGGAAGAAAAGGTGAAAGGCTTCGTAGATATATTAGTATCAAAAAATACTGTTGATGGTTTGAGTTGTCTAGTCCAGACCACTGGTTTGGGTGGAATGAAGCCTAATACTGTTATTCTCGGATGGCCTTATGGATGGAAGCAATCAGACACAAACGATAGCAATTCCTGGAGAGTGTTTCTTCAGACTATACGAAACGTTTCAGC
This sequence comes from Trissoscelio sp. ZL-2020, assembly GCA_022816885.1. Classification (NCBI taxonomy): domain Eukaryota; kingdom Metazoa; phylum Arthropoda; class Insecta; order Hymenoptera; family Scelionidae; genus Trissoscelio; species Trissoscelio sp. ZL-2020. Next base: position 5,873 of record JABFQK010000113.1, read on the forward strand.
TGCGCGTAATGCGCTCCTAGTGCCCAAAGGTATTAATTTCTTTCCAGATTCTGTTGAGAAGGTCGTTGGCAACATCGACGTCTGGTGGATTGTTCACGACGGTGGTCTTCTTATGCTGCTGCCATTCTTGCTAAAACAACATCGAACATGGAAAAACTGTAAGACGAGAATCTTCACTGTAGCTCAAATGGAGGATAACTCTATTCAAATGAAGAAAGACCTAAAGAAATTTTTATACGATCTCAGGATTGAAGCTGAAGTCGAAGTTGTAGAAATGGTAATTATACAACCGCCTAATTAAATAATAAAGATGCATAGAAACTACAATAATAGGTAATCATTATTAACTTGAAAATAAATGGCTATTACAGGTAGACTCTGACATCTCGGCCTATACATACGAACGGACGCTAATGATGGAGCAGCGAAATCAAATGCTTAGGGAATTACATCTGAATAAGAAGGAATCACTAGGAGTGGTAAGTGCTTACAATTATTATACCTAACTTGATTTATCTGTGATGAGTGTATGATCTATATAAAATGTGAGAAAGCAACAATACTGATCGAAAAATATCTGTTTGTTGCGTGCTCGTTACGGATAAGGTGCAGTCATTGGTGGACTTCAACGAGGTACACAAAGAAAAAAATAACCTCTGGTTTGTCAGATATACCCATACATATTTATCCATCTCATTTCCGACAATGAAAATCCCATTTTCAGACCCGTACTTCACTCATTTCCTATCTCATGAATTTCATAATCGAGGCATCATCAGATAATTGTTAGAGACCAGCGCCTGTGACGAAGTGTTATCAATTGATATGGTTTACTGATTGTATTCGAACTATTGTCAGACTTTTTTTACAGCGTTATAAACAAAATTTTTGATAGAATACAAAATTTACCGTCAATTTTCGATAACAGTTGTACTTTTGGTAATGCCATATCGAACATCATCAATTCATCAAAATTTCACATGTTCATATGGTCCATTTCAGCTTGAATGGCACGCTCAATTTGATGGCTTAAGCAAAAATTCGTTACTTAGCGGTTATAGTGCTTTTCAGCTAGTTTAATAGCCAACGTTTTTTTATAAATTGCTGTCTCTCAAGCAGAGAACGGATTGATGTTAATCATTTAATCAAATAAGCCTTCTTTACTTTTGTAATTGGTATTTATAAATGCTTATATATACAGGTACAAGCCATCGTGGACCATCATCACAACGTGGACGTGAAACCTGCTACAAAGGTCAGATTCCAAGAGCCTGGAGTACAGCTGCCATCTAATAACGAGACCCAAGAGAAAGCTGCCCAAGAGACTGAATTAAACGCTGATAATAAAGAGTCTCAAAAACAATCTGAAAGTGAAAAAGAAACTACCACCAATGGTACACAAGAAAATACACCATTAATTATGGGTTCAAAACCAGAAAATAAAGAAAGTATTGAAAAAGAATCTGGTGAGAATAACCAGGGCAGTCCAGGCAAACTAGAATCAAAAACTAAACCGTCACAAATGGCGCCGTATGTATAAACATAAATCATTTGTTATTGTTAATAGTTTTAATAGTTTATGTTCTATTTGCTTAATCCCTCATAAGTAACCAACAGTAAATGTAAACTTTTTAAAATGTTTGATACCAATTTCAAATCTATTTACAATGTAATTTATAATTTGTTCATTATATTTATATTAATAAATTGGATTGCTTATGAGGAATTTTGCAAAATACTGATGAAGTTAGCTACTTATGATAATGTTACTTATAAAGGCATCGAATGTAGAAAATTAACGCTAAACGTTCTTGTACAGGGATGAAGCTAATGTTAGGCGGATGCATACAGCTGTAAAGCTAAATGAAGTTATTGTTAATAAAAGTCATGATGCTCAGCTGGTTATTATCAATCTGCCAGGGCCACCACGAGATACCAAAATGGAAAAAGATTCAAATTGTATCCTTTATTAATATTTACGCATTTTGCTTTCTTATAATAGCAGATATAAGTATATAAAAAATACTTAAAGTAATTGCGGGTTATTGGATTACTTATGAACTATTAATTTTGTGTTTTCAGAAATTCAGATTGAAAACTTGTAAAAATAGTTTATAAGTTCTCTAATAGATATTTCTTTTGCATGTCTAATAAATAATTTTAAAAAATTCAATTAATCAAACATATTAAACTTTGCACCAAGATTTCCCATTAAATTATACTCCTAACTACTATCTAATCTTCAAAGTTCTTTAATAGAAAATCTTTATCTTGAAAGAAAATCTCCTTTAAGATTTCATAACAGTTGAAAACTGTACCTTCTTATGTACAATCCATTTAAATGTATAATAATGAATTAATATAAATATTACTATTTTCCTTAACATTTGTTTACAGATATGGAATTCTTAGAAGTATTAACCGAAGGTTTAGAAAAAGTCTTAATGGTTCGAGGAAGTGGACGTGAAGTAATCACCATTTACTCGTGAAGAGACCTTAAGAACAATTCTCGCACTCCACAGAAATCGAAGTTTAGTTCTTCTGATATAACCGATTTAATATTCACAGCAATATTGTTGCCATTACATGTAATGATTTCAGTAAAAGTCATGACAAATAAGAAAAAAGAAGAACTGTCTGAAAGATATATGAACAATAAGTGCAATTGTTGAGGTAATAAGAGCGATTATGAAACTGACAACGTGAAACTGTCATGGAACTTGTTTAAAGTATTTATTTAACATAATACTACAAAAAAACTTGTAAAATGCCAAAATATTGCGTGCCAAAGGCTACGTACTGTACTCATCATACACTATTAACAAGATATCAAGATATATTTCTTAAAATTTACGAGAATTAAATATTCGTTTGGAAGTCTTTTATTCGTTTGAAAAGAAGAAACAAACAAACAAACAAAAGTACATTTTGAACTATCGACGTAAATTATAAATAAATAAATAAATAAATGCTACAACAGCTATTAGATTGTTTATCCTATCGGATGATTAGTCTAACAAATTAATCTAATTAGTAGAAGTCTGCGTATTTTATAAACTTTGTAGAACCAGCATTAATGGTTTAAGACGTAACTATTAATAATGAAAAGACAAAACAAAAAAAATTACTTCTCGAAAACGTTTATTTTCGACTTGTACGATTCAAACTGAAATCTAAATTCTTCGATATTGGTGCAAAACGCATAGTTGACGTTTTGAAAAATGAATAATGTGACGTTCAAACGCTTTGAATCTACATGATGGAAAATAATGTAGTAAAGTTAGATTATATGTGAAATGGGTCTGGAGTGTACCAATTGGTACGGTGAACCAAAATTTGTGTTCTCCAATTCAGCGTCTTTACTGTACCAATTAGTGTAATTTAACTCATTGCACATGTTGTCACAAAATACTATAGAGCGTATTTTTACTGTTTCATTTTTCTCAGTGGAATCAAAGACGAGATAAGCTCATTTTTCTACATGCATCGTCGTTAGTGATACACTCATGTATAATTTCAGCGTATTTCTCTTACTTTGAATAGTATTTTCAGCGAAACGATGTCGTGTATAAAATTAAGTATAGACGCAATTTTCAAAATACCAATGCGAGCAGTATAATCACAGTAATATCAAAAAATAGTATAACGTAATGTCTCACGACTTATATAATTTCCGACACTTTACTCGTAGTGATATTAGTATTAAGAAGAAAAAAAAAGTTTTAAACAGTGAGGTGCATTTATAATATTATATACGGTATGACTGTGATTTATATTGCGCAACGGACATTAGTAAAATTACGATAATATTGCGTCCCTATGTAGAAAAGTTGAACAAAAAATTGTAAAAGATAGCTTTGTTATTTCTATTCTATTCGATAACTTGCATTTCCAAAGTTTGGTTAAGTTTTATCGTTTGCGTGAAAAAATAGCGATTACTTTAAAAGAAATATATAAATATATATATTTATCTAAGAAAAATATACTTTAAAAACAATAAAAAATTGTTGAGATTAATTCTAATACTACTATTATTCGTAAGGGTTCAGATTATATTATTAGATAGTCTACTTGACGCGATGAAATTATCATAACATGTCTAATTGCTAATGATTTTTGTACAACCATTAATTTAGTACTATTGAAATTATTAGAATATTGAGTACTTTATATGAATGTTATGAATAAATTAAATGTTTAATTAACAGATATAAATATAATTTATATAAGAGCGAAAACAAATATATTATAAACTTTATTGATGAAGCGATTCATCTTTAAGGAGTTATTTCTATGTGATACGAATCTAGTAATGTATGAAAGATTGGTAACTATTTGAACAAACAAACTATAGATTATTCATTTAAAGTCTTTGATTAAGTTAATGTTAAATGTTACAGAATATAAATAAATATTGTTGAATTATAAATTATTTACGACAACATATATTGACACTTAAAAATATACTAAAAATCTTCGCTGTAATAAATTGTTTACAGAAAAATAATTATTTGTGGTTGTTTATTATATACCCTAAACTATTTGTTAAGGTCTAGAGAATAAAGAAAATGACAACACGTTGACAATTTTTATTGTTAATAAAATTAACAATACAAATTTGTAAATATATAATTTATGGACAATGTATAACATTAATTTTCTTATTACAGAAAGAGTATTATACTATATAAAGAGATCCACAGATTTATTAAACATACGAACTACAAATTTACCATCGAGACACTTCTAATTTATTTTGATTTACTTAATAATGTAAGAATATTAAAAAATTCATTGTACGATCAGTCTTTTTTCGTTTCAAATCAAACGAAATTTTTCATGAACATTAACTATGATCGAACATTATTTTTCTGGAATTGTAAAATTATATGATTCACAAAAATAAAGTTTTAATTTCTACATTTTTTGCCATTTAATATTCTTACACGTTTTTAATGATCTAAAAATTAAAATGGAATATTTAAAATGTATCTAAAATTACATGTTACATGTATAAAAATCTTTAGATAATTCCTGTTTGTAATTATTATAATGCAATATGAAACATTTAAACATTTTCTGTTTGTATTTAGAGACATTAAGTTATCACAACAGCTATTTTGAGGTGCTTTTACATTAATATACAGAAAAATATGATTTTCTCCATGTAGATTACAAATGTTTTACAATTGCAGAAATAAACAAAGATTTATGTGCTGTGGTAGATTTATATCTCTAACATATAATTTTAATGTGTATCAGACATTATAAAGTTCAAAGTAAAAGCATTAATTAATTAAGTAATATAAAGTTTTATAATTTGTTACAGAAGTTATAACTTAAATAAATATAAAATAAATATTTATATAATACTAACATTTACTGTGCTAACTTACATTCACATATTTCACATACACATATATTTTTCTATAAATACTTTATATTAACTATTTTCACTAAGGAATATGAATTAATATCAAAATTTTCACATTTATTGTAGAATTGTTAATCAGTTATTTCAAACTAAAATTTAAATGTAAACGTTTTTTATATTGTCTGAGGAACGATTATGTGCATTCTCAAGCACATAATTGTTCAACATAAAAAAATACAATATAAAAATGGTATACCTGATAAGCAACAAATAATTAAGATTACAAATGTATTCGCAGAATCTCTGACAAATTAAAAATTTTGGCGATATTTCAAAATGGATTATATTTTCAATCAAATTTTAGATGCTAAAATTTTATTTTGTGAAAATGAAATGAAAAATCAGTTATGACTAGCAACAAATAGTCTTTTGAATTTCCTTAAATATTGTTTAAGATAAGTAAGTCTTTAGAGTATACATTAGCAATTATGTAACGTCCATTTTGAAATGATTTTAGAGAAAAAAAGTCTTATACTAAATATTTAAACTTGACTTCATTTATCTCCATCTTTTCTAATTGCAGATGCGAGACAACATGCTAATATCACTCCAACAATCTGAAACAGAATTTATACCATTATTAAAAATTTTATTTTTTTGCATATTTTCAGAATTTTTAAAAAATTTAAGTTTTAAAGCGTTATTCAACATTTATCAAATTGTTTTAGAATTTTAGAATTTACAAACTAAAAATCTTTACCTCTATAAAGGCAATGCCAATACCAACACCAATCAGAACAGTGGCACTTCTTTGAACTATTTGCTGTAATGCTTCGAAGCAACCTTTGCGGTTCATTTTGGTGCCATACATTTTACAGATTTCTCCAGCTTGAATATCCTTACAACAGGAACTTGGCAAAGATAAGTTTGTTGCAAATCCAGGATTTCTGTTCCAATCATCAGCTTTGTCAATGCCGCAACATTCCAACTACCAAAATAAATTTGTATAATAAGTATCATAAATTTAAGTAATATTTTATGTATGACGACGACCGGGTAAAAGAAAGTTTTAAATTCAGTTATAAGCCGATTGATATGAGTTACAGATCTAAATTTCACTTTACCTGCATTTGAATATGATCCCAAGTTAGCTTATCAACATTTGTATAATTGTACATTGATTCTTCCAAAGATTTTCTCATTGTGACATCAAAGTCGTTTTTGAAAACTGCTGCTGCAATTCCTACTGCCAGCTCAATTACAAAAATGATAAGCAGCAATAAGGAAAACTGAAATTTGAAATAAGATAATTAATGTTGTGTACAATTTTTTTAATTATCTGTTTGAAGATTTTGATTTTAGTATTATATTTTTCAAAATAATTTAAAGTATTCGTAGTTTCTTTTGCGCTTTATTTTTTTAATTGTATATTTAATTAATTATATGTTCAAATAAAAAGTTGAATAGTATTTGATATTTAAATAATATCAAAACACGCTTAAAAATTTTAACAGGTAACTAATGTAATTTTAAATTATTTATGTAATTTATGTAGTATAAAGATTTATGTGCACATACAATTATATTAATTACATAAAATAAGTTTTAATGTTTAATTATAAGTAAATAATAGAAATAAAAAGTTAAATAAGAAGAATAAAAAAACTTAATGATAATTGTTTTAATAATTTATCAGTTTATTTTAACTTTATAAGTTATAAAAAAACGTATATAATTTTTAATACAAATTAGCAATTTTATTATAAATTAATAGCAGGAAAATTAAATAATACGGCTATTAATTAATTACTAATCATAAAAACATTAATACATTTTATACTTTTAACAGAACTTAATTTTTCATTTAAGGGGGCACCGTCCAGCTCAGGCAACAATTTCACACTTGAGAAGCAAAATTTGTTTTCTCTCACTTAATCCATAATATATTATTTTGTATATTCTTTTATAAAATTTATTTGTTACATAATCAATCATAACATTTATAGCAAATAAATGTTTGCAATAACAATATCAAACATAAGAATATTTGATTAATTAATAACATTTAGATAAACATTACATATAGGGCAAAATGAGGGTTTATTTATAAATTAACTTTGTTAATTAATCTTATTATTTTTGTAACTATTTAATATTTCTTGTGAAAAGTATTAATAATTGATAAACAGAATAAAATATTACTTCTACTCCAAAACTTTATTTGTTGTCAAATGGTTTATGGTTTATTAATTGAAGCTAATGGAATTTACATTACGAATGATATTCATTATTAATGAATATCATTATTTCATTAATAAGAAAAATAAATGAAAAGAGGAAACATAAAATTCTTTATTCATAATAATAAATGTTTAAGTTTATCAAAATATAAGTCTTATATCATAAACAATTATACACAGAAATGAAGAATTGGACAACACTAGCTAGCGTACGAGCATTAAAAAGTGCTGTTGGCCCAATAGCCAGTGATATCCTCTATATAATAATATTAATATTTAATAACAAAAATAAAAATATTTATAAATCCTCACCTTGCCCCAGAATTTTCATAAAATAGCAAAAATTCCCTTTTTTATTTCTGTATTTAATCTTCATAAGTGA
>JABFQK010000114.1:0-13857 GCA_022816885.1 Trissoscelio sp. ZL-2020
ATTTTAATTTTACTAATTTTGTTTATATATATATATATATATATTATATACCAGGACTGGGCAGTATCTTAATTGAAAGTATTTAAATACTGTAATTTATTATGTATCTTATTTAATTACAGTATTTAAATACTTGATTCTAATGTAATTAGTAATTAAATACCCAAAATGGAGTGTTTTGTAATTAAATGTAATTAATTACATTATTTATTACAATAATTAATTAATTACAACAAAGTTGATGCGTCTGTAAATTTTTTCATTCAAATTTGAATGTAAAATTTTCAATAAATTCATATTTTCCCAAAATTGTCAAAATTCTACAAATTTCTTACATTCTTTAAAATTCTCAACCTTTTCAAAATTTCTAAAATGCTCCAAAATTTCACAGTTTTCAAAATTTCCAAATTTTTTAAAATTCTCCAGTTTTTCACAATTCTCAAAATTTTCAAATTTTCCAAAATTTTCAAAAATTTTTCTAATTTTTCAAATACTTTAAAAATCACAAAACTTTCAATATTTCAAAAAATTTCCAAAATTCTATAAAATTGTCAAAAAATTCATATTTTTCCAAATTTTTGAAAATTCCCAAGGTTGTCAAAATTGGCAAAACTCTCCAAAATTGTCAAGACTCTCTAAATTCTCACAATTTTTCAAACTTCTCTACATTTTCACATTTATCAAAATTCTCAACATTGTCAAAATTCTTCAAATTTTCACAATTTGTACAAATATCGAAATGTTTATAAATTCCAAAATTCTCAAAATTTTCAAAATTTTACTATATTTTTTTGGTATTAAGTATATACCACACACACATACACACAAGAATTTCAAAACTAAAACATGCTTTTTTCCAAATTCACTAATTTTATTAAAAAAACTTTCTATAAAACTTATAATAAATATTTCAATGGGATTTTATTGCAATTTGTATTAATTTCAAATTTTGTTTTTAAAAAAGAAAATATAATTTTAATGTATTATATAACAATGTAACTAATTACATTGTATTTAAATACAAGTAATTTGTAATTAAGTATTTAATTACTTGAAACAAATGTATTTGTAATTAGTTATTTAAATACATAATTCACAAGTAATTAGTAATTTGTAATTAATTAGTATTACATTAAATATGTTAAACGTTTAATATTTTATATGAAAAAATGAGAAAACGGAGGAAAAGGTGTCTATTTTACACTAGAACGAATTATTAATATTTACAGCTATATTTAAAACATATTTTTAATATACTAACTTTATATTTGCAGGAAACAATGCATTCTGTCAGAAAGTCGGTTTGATTTTTTGAAAGATTTAGTAAAAAATTTACCAGACGTTTCAAGTCCTGATGAAGAAGTGCCTACGCCACCTTTAACACCTGCACCAGCTATGGTTCAGTCTTTTCCAATGTCTCGAAACACAGAACCAGAGTAATTTTTATTTTATAAATTAATAAAAAAGATTTCATACTTTTAATAGTATAAATAAAAAAATACATTGAACAATATTTATCAAATAAATTTTATAACGAATAAATTACTATTTCAAGTAATGAATTTACAAATAAACTATTTATAATTATTTTCAGAGTACCAAAAGATATGGGCCCATCAATAGCTGAACCAAATTACCCACGCAAGTCAGTTAAGGATGATAGAGCAACAATAAACGTGATGCAGACAATGGAGCAACATGCAAAACCGGATTTCCAAATCACCATTCCGGCCACGTTTAGCGCAATCCAACCAAATTTTTACACGGAATTGAATCCCGTCAATCCACCTATGGGTACTCTTACTCATACCCAAAATATTGACGAGGATTATGATACGTAGTAAATCCTTCGCAATCAACGCTCCCAATGTTTTGAATGCATTAATTCATCTAAGTCTGAAGTTAGACTGGTTGTACTAAAGTCACTACTATTCGTATTTACTTACGTTTTAGCATATTACTTAGGAGGATATGTTAATTCATGATGAACCCTTAAAAAAAAAGATTAAAAATATTTAATTTATATATTTTATAATATAATTATGAAATTATATTAAATTCTTCTTCAGCATTCATAAATAATTTTTTGTTAAAGTTTAAATAACTGAAGAGGGGGGAGGGGTAATTTTGTATATATGTTGTAAAACAATATTTAATATAATTGTATTGGGAAAAATAGAACTTATTATTTATATTTTAATTTAATCAAGAATTAACAAATCCTCCTAATCGCTGCACAGAAATCAAAGGAATAACTGAAACACCGTGAAACCTCCTATGAATTTAATTTTGAGAGTAATACATTTTAGGAGATTTCTCATCGTTGTGTATTAAGTGTGAATTTTGCAAGCAACACACTGTATATTATATAGGACATTATTTATTGTAATTGTTAGTACAATGCATCGAGACTCAGCTTTTGAATTGCAACTGAATAGCGGTTTTTATTCAGTTATTTATGTTTTCATATTTTTTGTATAAAGTTTTTCAATTAATTAAAAAACCAAAGTTTTTAAAACTCATCTTTTATCTATGCCAATACGGCCTACAAACCTTTATCAGCGTGACCAAAAATGTTACGTAAACTAAAAGAATCTTTCAATCTAGTAAACTAGATGTTAAAATTTTTTGTTTACAATTTGTTTAAGTATTAATTAGTCTAAATTTGTCACACTGAAATTTGATTCCATTTCCTTTCTTTTCATTGTCGAAAAATTACATACAATAGTAGTGTAACAACCGCGTGCGAAGATGCGATACTTTTGTCCAAATATACAATCTAAGTTTATTGAATGTATGAAATGCAAATCAGTTGTTTTAATCATTACAAAGTGCTTGTAAATATACTTCTTATTTTGTTACACAAAGTAGCATCACAGTACTGTAAAACGAAAAAAATAAATGGGAAAAACTATGTAATGTAAAGTAATAACATCTGTTCGTAGGAAAAAAATGATTAATGTATAAACCGAATATAATCTCGATATTTAGTTTTAAGTAAATGATCGTGTAGGCGTGCGAACGAGACTCAGTTTCGTTTATTTCACTAAGTTCACTTAATATTTTTTTAATTGTCTTATTGATACTCAATATAGACATTAATGTGGTCACTGAACATTTTTAAGAAAAATAAATGTTTGTTATAAACAAATAAATGTTTAATTTTTATTTTAGGTTTTTGCATTATATTTTTCATGAATTTAATTAAATAGAAATTTTTATAATATAAAGGCAAAGTAAAAACGTATTTATTTGTTAATGCATGATTCATACAACTATTATTATTGGTTTATATAAGTTTATGTTATTTGTTAATAAATCTTCTGTTGATTGTTTTTTTGTTATATAAAAAATATTTTCTTTACAATTCAAAGATAACGAAATAAAATACCACAATTTTCTAAAAAAATAAATAATATTTGTATTTATGAACCGATTATGAAATTGTCCAGTTTATGAACTGGTCAGCATGAATGTACAGGGTGCTTTTTTTAATTTGGAATTTCAAATATCTCGAGAAATACGCCATCGTACGGAAAACTTTTTCGAATAAAAAAATATTATTTCCGAGGGCGTCACCCGTTGGAGATAATATTTTTTTATTGCAGTTTCAGATTCTACACTAAAGATTATGTTGGTTTTATTCATTTTTTTCATTTGTGATAGGTGGCGCTGCAATTTGCAAGTAAAACTTAGTTTTTACACATTTTAGAGTGAATTATCTCAATAATTCAAAATTCATATTTTACAAAAAATTTCATGATTTTATGAAATTTTGACATAATTCATGATTTTCCGAAATTTAGACAAAATTCATTATTTTCGAAAAATTTCAAGATTTTTCGAAATGTTGACAAAATTCATTATTTTCAAAAAATTCATTATTTTCGAAAAATTTCATGATTTTTTGAAATTATTGCAAAATTTATGTTTTTCAAAAAATTTCATGATTTTTCGAAATTTTGACAATTTCATGATTTTCCGAAATTTTGACAAAATTCATTATTTTCGAAAAATTTCAAGATTTTTCGAATTTTGACAAATTCAGGATTTTCGAAAAATTTCGAAATTTCATGATTTTTCGACGGTTCTCGACACAATTTGCGTCGAGACGCCATCGAGACTCTGAACGCTATGGTTGTAAATCTATTATAAACAAAGCGGGGACTTTCTAGAGAGAAACTCACTATAGTCCTCCTATAACCCTTTAGAATAGTTTCGTCATATTAATAACATTTAAACGGTCAATATGTCAAAAAAAATTTCATTTTTCAGTTAAAAAAGTCAGTTGGGCAAAAGGTTATTACTAAAATAATCAACTTTCTTCGTTCCAAAATTCATTTTTGTATAGTTTAGAAGAGTTTTAGTGGGTTTATGTATTAAAATTAAAAAATTACCAAAATAAAGACCACCCTAATACAGATACTACCTTATAAAGTGTCGCGATTTTCTACAAGAGGGTAAAATTTCATTTTCAAGCCAGGGCACTTATTTCATAAAAAAATAGAAAAAAAATAAGATTATATAATCTTGTTTTTAAATTTAAATATCTAAATTAGGGTAAAATGGCCATTTTTTCTGTGTGCATGTGATATATAGGTATTAATTTCTCGTTACTAACTTTACAATTTATTAAGATTCTCATGATATATGAGACAGAGATTCAAGGATAGTGAAATAAAAAACCACAATTTTCCAAAAAAGTAAAAAATATTTCCAAATTAGCGCATTACAAATTGTACACTTACATGAAAAAAAAAGGAAAAATGTTACAACTACATGGTAAATGAGTTATGTATATGTACAAAGTTCTGTGAAAAAGTTCCAGAAGTAATATATTGTTCTCCATCAGAACAATGTTTGCGAGATGGCTGTTTATTGCAAAACTCACAACGGCTATAAAAATATCCGAAATGTTGCATTGTTCACTTATAAATATATTGTTTAATTTATCTCTTGTGATCTCTTAGGTCTTTGCAATTCCGTCTCCGAATAACATGTCTACTATTATGTATAAAATTTAACATTAACATTATAACTTTAGTTTCGATTCTAATCTTTACTTCTCAATCCAAACAAGACTTTATCACATTTCAAGAGTTAATTTTTATATGAAAAAATTAATCATATTGATTGGATAACAAAATTTGCTCATTTTCAACACAATTATCTATGCCATCTACAATTCTTAAGAAGGTTTTTTACTTTTGCATATTATATTACTTTTTTACAATTTGATATTACAATTAGCATTTTTATTCACAATTTATCTTTAAAATTAAAATAATTGTTTCCAACCATTTAAACAAATATAAAAATATATTTAACATTTTAAAATGATAAAATTTTTAGAAATAAATGCATTATTAGATTGCAAATATAAAATATATTTTTATTTTACATGTAATGAACAATTGATAATAACAAAAGTAAATTAATTAATAATATAAAAGAACATATGCAAAAGAATAAAAAAAAACCTTCTTCACTTTAAAACCATATAATCCTTGTTCGTTTGATTACGAAACAATGATTTGATAGTAACTCGACACGCTGATACGACGAAGCTTACAGTTCGTCTATTAGTCGAGATAAAATAATTAATTCTGAGTTAATGAATAGTTCGTTATTTATACAGGATATACGCGTATGTACAGCGCTTTTAATCGTAACATAAATAAGTATTATAATTATATATAATAGTAAATGTATTATACATAATTATACGTAGGAAGATCTCGCGTTACATTTACTGATTACAATTGTGTCTGCGAGATCACCTGCGTTTTCGCCGAGGGTGCGTTCGAAAAGAAAATATACATTGATTAGCACCGCGAAAGCTGCGATTCGTTTTCATTTTGTACTACTTAAATAATACGTTGTTAATTTGTATTTTGTATACTTTCTTTTAATTTTAACGTTCCATAAAGCACCTTAAACTGCGTAACACGATACACAAATAAATAGTCGCGTCAACAAGGAGAGTTATGGTAATGTTTCGTTACGGTTATAACTCAGTCTGAGAGGAATGAACTTCATTTAAGATATTTTTTCAGTTATTATCACTGACAAATTGTAATTCTCTGTTTTTATTTAATTTCAATATTTCATTTTCATCTTTAACTGGTCGCGTTTGTATTGATTATATTCGTCAGTGATAATTACTTTACATAAATTCGAGTCTTAAATGAAGAAGAGAGAGCACGTTGAGACCTTAACAATTGTGAAAGAGCGTCGAGTGGGATGACAATGGAAAGTTCGAGCTATGAATAAGTCACGGCTTTTTAAATAATTGAAGAATGCTTTAATCGTTTTGTTCATCATTTTTTATGTGCGAGATGAAGCCATGAGATGGTTGGGCAATTTCGTTGTGCAAAGTATAATGCTCGCTATGCAGCTATGTGTATTTACAGAAAGTAGATTTCGTTTTACATGCTCAGTTCTTGCATTGAAATTGTATATACATTTGTGTTTATTACTTTTTAAGTGTATGAAACGACTTATTCAGGGGATTATGCCAGAAATGCCAGTGTCACTAATGTTTTGAGTAGAATTAGTTGACAAAAATTATTTGAATCACATTTTTCAACTTTTTAACACAATTTTTTATAAATAAAATACAATTTTCAATAATTAAATTTAATTTTAAATGATAATTCAGGTTTCGAAAAACTATATATTAAAATAAAAACTCTAAAAAGAATAATTAATGAAATGTTCAGTAATATTTCTAACATTTTCATCTAATTCTTCTCCAAAACTTTAGTTAAAACGTTTCAAAATCCCACTCTAATTTTCAACATTCCCAACGAAAAAAAACTCGCAACATTCCTCCAGCAGGTGAAGAACCGGATTGATATCATAAAGGAACAGAGCCTTGGAAACCATGTTATCAATGGACGATCTCAAATCGTTCATCACCCTCATAATATCATTTATATCCCTACCACAAGAATGAACGAAGTCTAACCAATTCCTCCTAAGGTACCGCAGAAACTTGAGAATATAAAGTAGAAAGCAGGTCTCGCTGCTGATGAGAAAATCCAACAGGACATTGGAATCATAACAAACCGTCCGAATAAACTGAACAAACGTCAGCGTCGGACTCAACATATTGCTAAGTTCAGTATAAACTGGTCCCTGGTAATAAAGACTCCTGGCGACATCTAAACAGCAGACCATACTTTCTATCAGGAAGTCATCCTGGTCATCGAATAATTTAACCACCCACTGAGACAATGGCATCTCTGGGTGATAAGGCATCAGTGCTTTAACCCTTTGATCGAGCATGCGCAAAGCACTTCTTATATTATGCTCAACATAAGCCCGATCAGCATCAAAATCTTCTGATTCTGAACTGAGGGAGGAGTCGCTGCTGTCGCTACGAGCAGTTTTAATCTTGATTGCGACGCTCTTCAGCACTAGCAATACCATTTTCTGTAAAAGTGGTCGATCACCAGCGCCAGTGCCACCTCCAAATTGACCCGAACCGTGTCTGTATGGCATAGCTTCCAAGATCCTGCGCTCCTTTACCGCACGGACCACCAGTTCCGCCAGAGTACAAGGTTCGTTGGGCAAATCGTCCAGGTCCTGCAGAGCCAAAGTGCTACCGTAACACAAAACTTCATTCAATAATCCTAGCAGATGACTCCAGATGATTCTTGGGATGGATGAATTCAAGAAGATCACCATATTCTCCAGGTGAGAGTAGAAAAGTTTGGTGTCTATGACGGATAAATTCGCTTTGACTGCGATTATCGACTCCCAGAGATTGAGGAAAGTAATGATTAATGATTCATCCTGTAAGGAGTAACTGCGCAGAATCATGTCGAATTTGTAAAAGATTGCAGGCCATTGAGCTACCAGGGCTTTCACGCACATGGCTTTG
Source organism: Trissoscelio sp. ZL-2020 (assembly GCA_022816885.1). Taxonomy (NCBI): domain Eukaryota; kingdom Metazoa; phylum Arthropoda; class Insecta; order Hymenoptera; family Scelionidae; genus Trissoscelio; species Trissoscelio sp. ZL-2020. The sequence continues at coordinate 7,889 of JABFQK010000114.1, forward strand.
ATGGATGTGCTGTCCAATCTCTCAGGATTATGGATTTTGACGGTGATACAGTGAGCTGGTGCAGGATTCTCCGCATCTTCAAGGGGGTGTTCGGTACAGTCCTTGTACTCCATCACGCGCTAGAAAAAGAACATGGGTTAATAGAATTCAAATTAAATTGAAAAAGTTTTAAGAAACTATCAAAAATGTACTTAAATAGAAAATTTTGTAGTGTTCTCTTATACGTTAGCAAAATTTATAAATAATTATTTTGAAATAATAAAATTGTACTTTTATTTTATGTTCTAGCTATTTTAATAAAAACATTATTATTTAATGCTTATATTAAATGTTTAATCGACAGCCATTCTAATATTTCAAAAGCAAATATCCCAAATTATATAATTATATTATTTAAGTAATGGGATTAAGAAAGTTGATCAATTAGAATTTCTTAGACTTCTAAATAGAGCTGTTTGAAGTCTTAGTAATAATATAAACTGAAATTTCAATTTGGTAAGGGAAACAGTTTTTCCTATTAAGAAGCTTTAATCATTTACGAAACAAATGAACTAATTTGATTTTAAGATAGATATTTATTGTAAGATATATTTATTTTACAAAATATTGTTTCAGATATGAATATTTGTATAAAATGGCCAACCATTGTATCGTTTACCCTACAATGCTATAATAAAGGTTTTGGGCCATTCAATTCAAATTTTATATTAAAACAGAATTCTGACAGCAGTAATTATTTCTATAAATTTGGAATAAGTAATTTTTAAATATAATTTTTTTTCTAAGATAATATTGGGTTGTTGAGATCTAATTTTATGTCGCTAAAAAGTTCTGATAGTTGATAGGTGTCACTATTGCTTTTTTTAGAACATAAAATTAGAACTGCCATTCAAAAAGCTATCATAATAATGCAAAAAACCTTTTAAGGTGAAATGTTAAGCTGATTAACTATATCTTTCGCACATTTTACGATTTTTTTAGATACTAAATTTTGAAAAAGAGTTTATAATGATCTGTGTTTATTAAGGAAGAATATTAAATTAAATTTCTAATGAAAATTGGGCTTATTTTTTAAAATAAAATATAATAAAAATGACAAAAACATTATTTTAAAAAATCAGATTGTTTTCATTGAAAATTCAATTGTTCTTTGATAACAGCATTTTCCAATTGGAATAGGTACGATTTAATTGATATTATAGGTCAAAGTACAGTTTATCAAAATATTTTAAATAATGCATATGAAAACCCCAGAGAGGAGAGGGGGGTGGACATTTTTGAGATTATTAAAAATATTTATTTTGGGAGGGATCCTGCAGGTGGTGTCATGGTCTGCAACTTTTTCATAACCTATAAACTGATGACAGCCAATAAAAACAATTCAGTTCAAATCATAACCAATAAAAAAGAGGTAAAAGTTGCAGACCATGACGCCATCTGTAGGCTCCATTTTGGAATGGGGTCTTTGGACTAGTACCCATTCGTTTTAAAAGTTTGTAAAGCGATAAATTTTACTTATTGTGTATTTTTCATTTTTCAAAATTTTACTATCTTACACAAAAGTTGAAATTTTCATGAAAAAATTGAGTGTGATTTTTTTGGAATAAAATTGGTTCTGTCATTTTTACATTTTATTTCGAAAAAAATCAGACTCAATTTTTATGAAAATTTAAAACTTCTTTGTAACAACATTCTCCCATGATAAACACAGGTCACTATAAAAACCTTTTTTTAAAAATTCAGTATGTAAAAGAAGAAATGTACAACAGAGATAGTAGACTGATATTTCACTTTAAACATTTCTTAATTAAAATTAAGAAGTTAAATGTTAAACATATTCAACTATAAATCATTGCTGTTTTAATTAAAATTTAACTCTCTAATTTTAATAAAGAAGTGTTTAATTCAAAAGTCTATTTAGTAGCCCCCATGCAAAAACAAGTGTTTCAATTTGAGATATTTTTGTAGTCACTTTTAAAACGTTTAGAACGTTTATTTATTCTCGTCGACAAAAAGCTGATTCAAACACTACATAATAAAATATTTTGGAAACATCAATTTCTTCAAAACGTTAACGCTCCAAATTGATACTATTTTTATTTTTTTTGGGGTCGGTTACCTTCTGAGATCACAACAGTAGACAGATATGAAACATTTAAACTAAAACTAAGACGTTACCTCTTAAATATGCCAATAAAATTGTAAAAATGAATATTGTAAATTTGTATAATTGTAATTGAAATTATCTATTCTTATAAATTTTACCCACTGCTGATTGTCGAAAATGTGTAATTGTACATCTCCATTTGAGATTTTTAATGTATTTACGTCTTATTGTTCATTTGCGTAATGTATTCTTTATTTATTTATTATCTTTTATCTTTTCTCTTTTGAGTATTTGATGTATCTAAATTTTGTATATAATTGTTGTCCATTACGGGATGTTATCCCAGGACTTAATTTAATAAAGAACTATCTATTTTTACAGTACAATTTTTCAATTTATCATTTCTTCTCCCAATACCTTCAAAACATCCAAATGAAAGAGCATCTGCTCAGCCGAGTGGCTGTTCACCAAAATAAGCGTCAACCTATCCAGCCAGGTAGGGTCCACATTCTCCTTTGCCACGATGAAGAACATCGCAAGCGCCTTTCTTGCGGCGAACGCCACAAACTTATCCTCCGTCGCAGCCAAATCAATACTCTGCTCAATAATGCCATGCTCGTTTCGGCTCAAACTTTCAATCACATCCTTAATCCGACTGCACATCACTCCCCTCGTATTCTGTCGGATGGCCACGTCGAAGAGCAGTTGCAAAGTGCTCATAAACTCCAGACACTTGTCTGCTTCCCACTCGGCGAGGACTTTCGTGCGGTACTCGCCATTGCCGGTTTCCACAGTGGCGCTGGTGAACGGTTTTCGTAGACTGCTCTCTGGGACATTGCATAGGCAATGTTGCAGAAGGTCATTTTGCAGGTGCTTGATTTCTCTCACGGCCTCATCTTCCTCGGGTTCGTCGTCGTCGTCGTAATCGACGATTCGTATTTTTTTCTTTACGGGTTCCTCCATAATTGGCGGAATACAGTGGGAAGATTTTGTGGAAGAGATTTGTGTACAAGTATTTGTTGGACTTCTGGAATTGTTAGGTTATCCGCAGCTCCGGGAGCATATTTCGGAGACGACACAAGGTAGGCATGAATTTATGCTGGGCGTTGGGCGACGTCGGTTGCTGAGATATCTAAAAATAATAAAATGAATTATAAGTAATTACTGAAATAAGATGAATGCAGTAATACACAGAGAGATATAAATATTAATTTTTAATCAAATGGATGTTAATTTGGTAATAAACTTGTAATTTGTTATTAATTTTAATAATTAAAAGGCAAATTTTTAATAAACTCATTACCAATATTTAACAAATTGCATTTATAATATTAAATTGACATCCAGTTTATTAAATATTAGTATTTATATCTCTCCGTGTACAATATTTATATTTTAATTTATACAAAGTGAAATTTCAAACATTTTTGAAGATTAATTTATATGCAAGAGAATATATAGAAATGCTGAAATAAATTGTATTATTTATTAATTGTTTAGATTTAATTAATATATTATAAAATAATTAATTAATATTTTGAAAACTTAAATAATTATATTATATTGTCTAATAATATTAAAATACAATTTAAATTCAAATTATTTGTTTATAAAATTCAATAAACGTTAATTAATTTGCAAATAATTAATATTAACATTTAATAATTATATCTTCATAAAGCATTTTGCAATTAATTAATTTATACATAAACCAGCATGACTAAAATTCTTAACTATAGCACAGTTCAATTTTATTAGAAGCTGTCAAGTCAAAGACATTTTGATAAACTGATATTAATATTGGATTTTGAAATTAGTTTACCTTACAATATATATATATATATAAATATTAATTTAATCAAAATAAATTAATTATAATTACAAATTATTTTAAAAAATATTGTTAAAATACCATTTTTAAATTAATTATTTTTTAAATTTCATTTTCATTTCTAATTATGTAAATACAAATAATAATTTGAAAAAAATGTACATTTTCTATCTCATTTCAACCATCCTCCATAATTACCCATAACCAAACTCCCTAAATCAAACGTCAAAAGTCTTATCAAAGTGCAAACCTCTGTCAAAATTGACATTATCTCACGTCACAAAGCACCAACAATCACCAGCATTCCACAACAAGCACTCCATCACAAAATACCAGCATCCTGCTACCGAATTACGCAAACCCACTCTCAGCGTCAAAAACGCCAATCGATTATCTAAAAATCATGGGAAGCAACAAATTACAACAACAATCATAATATCCATCATAACAACAACAACAAAATCTCATAATAAAAACAAAAAAAAGAAGAAAAAAAAAAAGAAAATAGGAAAAATTTTTTTTCAACATTTTACCTCGCCACTAAATAACTCCTCGTGCGTAAATCCAAGCGAAAGCGCCAGGTTGACGCGCGCACAAGAATACGTCGCGAAGTCAGCGGGTTGTGGTGGGTCGTTTGAACGGGTCGTCGCAAAGTCGTCCTCGCATCCTCAGCGCAGCACACGATGACGCCTCGCGTCACAACTCGACCAGAATCGCGCGCAAATTTGGGCCGTCACGTGAAAACGCTCACTCACTTCTCGGCCGGGCTTTGGTCGCGCGAAAACTTGCGCCACGGGGACAAACGAACGCCAGTTGTCGGCGCGATCGGGGAAATACCTTGACTAGGAAGTGACTGAGCAAGCAACGAGAAAAGGTTTGCTGCGTTGCCACGTTGTCGCGCGGCCGCGTAAAAATGCAAAACCGCGAATTTGTGCGGCGAAAGTTGCGGCCGCGGCCGAAATTGCGTGCGTCAGCGCGAGCAAAACGCAAAGCGCGGCCGCACGTACCCGTGCGGCCCGCCCCGCGCCACTTTTCCGCGCTTTTTCCGCGCGGCATCACGCAGAGCCGCGTAACACAGTAGCTGCTCGTCGCGCATTCCACAACGCACTAAAGTCGGATTTAGGAATTGGGGTTATTAATTGTCGCGCGTGCTATTGGGTTGGTGGTTAAATATTTGATGAGGGGTTTTGCGGGCGGTTGCGCGATTAACTATCGCCGGGTTCGCCAAAACGAGTTGTAAATAAATAATAAGTGGCAACGGCGCGTTGATTGCAGCGCCGTTGCTGCGATTGTGGGAGGTGAGAGAAGTTGATGGGAAAGAGGGGAACTGTTTTATCGGCGGTTGGTATTGGGTTGTAGGTGGCGCGGTAGGGTGGATTATTTTTGTGTTTTGATTGTAACGACTTTTTCGAAGCAATGTAGGCTTGAGATAGAAAGCAACTGAAACGAACTGTGGAAGAATTTTACAATAATTTAAAAATACGTTGCTTTGGTCATAATAACATTACTTGAATTTTATTATAATTGTTTATTACGTTATTTTTCAGATAATTTAATTTAAAGAAATGAAATATCCTATCTTGATGTGTTGGTTAGAATAGCGCCGCTAGTTTAGAAGAGTGAGAACTCTAATGTTTTTGTTTTGTTCTCACTCTTCTAAATTGGCGGCGCTATTCTAACTAATGCATCGAGATAGGATATTTCATTTTTTTAATTTGAAATATCTGAAAAATAACGTGATAAACAATTGTAAAAAAATTCAAGTAATGTTATTATGACCTAAGCAACGTATTTTTAAACTGTTGTAAAATTCTTGAAATGTTTGTTGTTTTTTTTAAGAATAGCAATGTGTTAAAACATGTATACCCTGAAAAAAATAATCTACTCGGAATCCGACGAATCAGAGTCGTAATTTGTTATCGGATTATCCGATTCGGAATCCGAATCGGGTTTTTTAAAAAAATTGTTTTAAAAAAATATTTTTTAATTATGAAAACATAGTTTTTCTTAAGGCTTACTGTTATATTAATT
>JABFQK010000115.1:0-13784 GCA_022816885.1 Trissoscelio sp. ZL-2020
TGGGGATTTATATAAGTCCAGGTAGCTTTTGTTTTTGGATTTAGGGTATGTGGTGGGGTTGCTCTAACTAATGCGGGGAGGGATTTGTACCAAACTTCATCTAGGTTAAACATAGAGGGTAGTAAAGAGTTACAGGAAATTTCGAAACCTGTTGTTTTTAGAAGTCTTATTTTTCTTTACTTGTGAGCGCGTAGTTTTCTGTTTGTTTTACTTTTGTAAAGGCAAATTTAAATAAGAGAGTGCGTATTATTTTTCTTGCTTCTTCATCTTCTCATTCGCAATGCGCATTCTGGTTCCTGTTTCAATGTTCTTATTTAGTGTTTTCAATGTTTATTAATGATTATCATTTCTTCCCTCTTTCTTTTTTTTTTCTTTTTAGAATAAAATGTACAGGGTGACATCTACTAAGAAATGGATCTTCATTTTTAGATCTGAGTTCATTCAAGTGATTTTGCTTGTAACTTTATTGTACTTCGCAATATCTTTATTCATTGCTTTTATTTAATATTCAGGCAATTTGTTCTTAAAGGGATCGACACCTTGGCTCTGTGCTGAAGCTACTCTGCTATAATGAGTTACTTTTATTTTTTTTTCATATTATGTTTGTATACCTTTGTCTGATTGACCTGTATTTTCATGGAATAATGCATGTTTGTTATTTGTTTATTTCTTCCTCTTTTTTTTTTGATAATACGTGTATGTAACTTTTTAGTCTTCGTGGAGGAATTGAACCTCTGTTTCCTGTGGAAACACGGCCGAAATCGCTGAAGACTTGTTGTTGGCTTAAAGTATTGCTGCATTTACTTCTTCCTTTCCTCGTGAAGCATCGAAACTTCCAGTCTTAAACGGACTTTGCCCAATTTGCAACAAGGGGAAGATACTGGTATTATGAAAAGAAACTTATTTTCCTTCTTTTTTTTTTTTTTGTATTTTGTTTTCCCATCTTTTCGCGCGTGAATAACCACGACTCCGCATTGAAAACAAACATAAGCAATAAAAATAAAGTATATTAAAAAGTTTTCCCGTGCACGGATATTTAGTACGGAGAGGGGTGGGGAAAATGTTCTGTTGGCTAGAAGAAAGTTAAGGGTCTTTTGCCCGTGTGTGTTTGTAGCTATGAGGACGCTTTTTGTCCGTGATTATTCGTAAAATTGTAACGTTAGGTAACGTTATGTAAAGCAATACATCTTGTTATTGTTATATATTTTTTTTTTCCAAGATTGCTCAAATGTGTAGTAACATTTGAGGCAAGAGGTTGATTCCCGGGAGATATTAAGACTTGGTTCAACGGACCTACTTAACATTCCAATGAAAAGAGATACAGTTTATAGTTCAATCGGTATACAGTGTAGGTATCGCTTGGTGACTGACGTTTTTTTATCGCGTACGAGCTGTAATTTAAGACATTTGCTTATTCTTCTTTTTCTGGCGTTGCCTGTTTATATTTCTTTTTTTTTTCTATTGATAAATGTTTGTACTTTATTATCAGTTTTGATTTGTAATCTCTCATATTTGTTATTATTATCATTATGCATATTTGCTTATCACTAAAGGATTTTTCCCCTTCCTTTTAAGTTTTAATTGATATTTTATTTGTAAATAATAAAAAAAAAATGTTCCATTCGCGCAAAACTTAACTTATTCCCTTTTTTTTCTGCAGTCATATTTGATGATGTTATAGTATAATATTTCTTTCTATGGTAAAATGACGGGTTCTAATTCTATTGGCTCAAGATGCGCAAATTTGGTCCTATTTATATGAACCAATTTTCTTTTGTTCCCGTCTTTAATGACGATATTCGTGGGCGAGGTGATTTCTAATATCTGAAATGGGCCTCGATATTCGTCGTCGAATTTCCCTTGTCTATTTCCTTTTAGTTCGAATACAAAATCTCCAATTTTATAGCTTATTGGGTTTAACTTTCGGTCATAATATCTCTTGTTACGAAATTTTGAGTTATTTAAATTTGAGGCTGCCGTAATACGGTAATCTTTTAATTTCTCGACTAGCGTTTCGAGATACTGGTCATAGCTCTGATTGTCAAGGTTCATTTTAGGAAAACTGGAAGGTGTTCGCGCTTTATGTCCGAATACGAGCTGGAACGGGGAAAATTTCGTGGATTCATGTTTGCTGGAATTATAAGCGAACATTGCTAGATTGATAAGTGAATCCCAAGATTCTTCTGTGTTGATATAGAATTTTAGGTACTCTTTGAGCACAGAATGAGAACGCTCCAATGAACTATTTGATTGAGGCCTATAAGCAGAACATAAATAGTGTTTGATTTTAAATAATTTCGTAAATTGTTTATTGAGTTTGCTGGTAAAATTTTTTCCCTGGTCGGTAAGTATCGCGGCCGGTGGACCGAAGATACAAATATAATTGTTCACGAGAGCTTTCGCCACTGTAATTGTTTGTATATCTGGGACTGGGATTGCTATAGAAAATTTTGTTAACACATCTTGTGTTGTTATTAGGTACTTGTTTCCGTTCCGGGTTTCTTTCAAAGGGCCGTATATATCAATCGCGACTTTTTCAAAAGCGGTTGTAGGTGTTGATGTGATTTCTAATGGCTGTTTAGTTTTTACTCGTATGAGTTTACGTTTCTGACAATTTATGCAGTTACGAACGTACTTTTTCACATCAAGTTGCATGTTTCTCCAATAATAATCGTCCATAATTTTAGAAAGAGTTTTTGTTACTCCTTTATGTCCGGCTGCAGTGGAACAATGATATTCTTTAATGATTTCTGTTCTAGAATAAAGGGGTGGTGTGGAAATTAATGTTTCAAAAAAATTTATTGTAACGTCAGTTTCTGCGAAGGTTTTGTTTAAAATATTTTTAAATGTATTCCAAAGTTCAATTGGCATAATAGTCGGGTCACCGCTCATATTTGCACTGTTGATGTTAAATTTGAAAAATAACTCGAGTAATATTTTGCTCAAAGATTTTAATATAGGTATGCTATTTGGTTGTGATAACGTTTGTTTTACGATTAATCCAAAACTATAATATTTGCCTTTTTTGTTGACAATTATTTCCCCTACCTTCGGTTTTTGGTTTATTAAATTTTCTTTTGTTATGAATTGTTTTTCTAACATTACTCCATTTACAACTGTTTCAGTGTTACAATCAGCTGATAATAGGTGAATAATGTTACCGTTTTGTGTGAACATGTGACCGTTTTTATTTTGTATCACGCGTGTTCCTGCATTAAATTCTTCGGAAGAAATATCGCTATCTGGCTCGAGGGAACGAACGTTTCTCGGCGCGTCGCAAGCGCTTGATAGTTGTGTGTGTGACGTGTCCCTGTCTTTTGCGGGAGAGTCGCTGTTTGGTAATGGTATGTGTGCGGCGGATTTGTCCATGTGACATATCGGCGACGGTGAGTCTCGCATGCATGAGTCAGGTTCGTTAGAGATTTTTGTAGCACTTTGTTTGTTTGATGATTGATTAGCGTTATTTTCGGTGATAATTTGATCGTTAGATCCTGTGTTTGGAGTAATTTTAGAATCACAATTTCTTTTTTCCATTAAAAGTTTAATACAATTTTCCCATTCAGTTGGAATTGGGTTCGGATGTAGTGTTATCATTATTTCCGTATCGGCAAAAAAAATTGAAATTGATTTCTTTATGGTTTCCCATTGTTTTTGATTTAGCATTGTATAGTCTATCCCGATTGAAATTTCTTCTACATTATTGATAAGTAAAATCATTTTTAAATTTAATAAAGTGCGCACAACTACATCCATATTTACTTGTTGTTCAACTTCTGAGCCTATAATCATTCCGTACAAATGTATATTATTTTCGATTGTTTGGATAACGTTTCCAATTTTTGGTTCTTTTACTAATAACTTATTTTGTTTCAACAATTTGCTGCAACATAAATACAAATTGACTGGTGAAATGAATGTGCATTCTTTAGTGATAAAGTATGCAATATTCTTGTGTTCACTTAATAAAGGATATTTTGACGTTCGTACATTTAGTTTTCTTTCGACTGATCTAATTTTTGGTTTACGCAAAGGGCTATCCAACGGTCTGTCTGATTTTACCTTATGCGGTAATGAGTTTCCGTTTTGTTCGTACGTGTGAATCTCTGCTTGTGTAGTAATTTCTTGTGGAGCAGCGTCGCTTTCATCTGCACTGCTGTCGGTCATTATCCTACTTGGTCCTAGTGGGGGGCCGATGACGAACGGCGGCCTTGCGACATGAGAAGTGTCCGATATGAGGCGTTGTGCGTCTGGCCTGTAACGTAAGAACTTCATATCTGATGGATTAACTGGGGCTGATATAATTGCATCTTCTTCCGCTTTTCTTTCTGAATCGACGTGTGCGGCTGGCGGCTTGTTTGTTTTAGTTTTTTCATTTATTTCGTTAGCTTCTTCTTGTTTTGATTCTTTTATCTCTCTACTTTTTTGAAATCGTTTTCTTTTCGCGCTGCGAGTTTCCATTTGGGTTGCTTCTGTATCAGAAAATGATATATTATTTTCCTGTGGAATGTCTGGAATATAAGCCCAAAAATTTCGTCGTTTGCCTTTCTTCCTTCCTGGTCTGTGTAAATCGGAAACGCTGCCACTAATTTCGCATTTTTCTGGTCGAATTGTAGGTTGAGGGTTAAGTGATGCTGTGGGGTCTCCCCGTGGTTTCTTTGCTTCCAGTATTCTTGCTTCTGAGCTTTCTGAGGTAAAGACATTTTTCGGTCGGTTGTGCTTTCCGTGTAGTGTAAGAACTTGCGCTTGATCTACAGGGTTTCGAGATAGGGCGTCCGCCACTACATTTTGTTTCCCCGGTTTGTACTTAATTGTGTATTCGTAATCTTCTAGTCTAATTTTCCACCGTAAAAGTCGTGCATTTGGCTTCTGTAAATTTGCTAGATATTGAATAGGCTTTTGATCCGAATAAATTACGAATGGTTTGCCGTAGACGTAGCACTTGAAGTATTCTACGGCGAAAACTACTCCTAACAGTTCCTTTTCTATTGTTGAGTAATTTACTTCTGCAGAGTTCAGTGATCTTGACGCGTATGCTACCGGAAGTTCGCTACCTGGATCACCTTGAGATAATACCGCCCCAATGGCGTAATTACTAGCGTCACTTGTAATCGTAAAGGGGGCAGAAAAATCGGGAAAACGCAATATTGGAGCACTTATTAGTTTATCTCTCAAGGTCTCAAAACTTGTTTGCTGTAATTTGGTCCAATTAAATTTTGTGTCTTTTTTTAGTAACATTGTTAATGGACGTGCAATTTCTGCGAAATTTTTTATAAAACGGCGATAGAATCCCGCTAAACCCAAGAATTGTTTGATTTTCTTGGCATTTGATGGAACAGGAAAATTCTTAATTGCAGAAATTTTCCCTTCATCAGGCAGGACTCCGTTTTCTGTAATTTTATGGCCTAAATAATTTACCGATGTTTGCAAAAATTTGCATTTTTCCGGTTGTAATTTTAAGTTGGCCTTTCTTAATCTGGTTGCCACTTTCCTGAATTTTTTATTATGTTCCTCTAATGTTCGCGCGTAGATTACTATGTCGTCAAGGTAGACCATGAGTTCCGTGCCAATTAAACCTGATAACACAGAATTCATAACTCTTGTAAAATTTGCCGGGGCGTTTTTTAGTCCAAAGGGTAGTCTATTCCACTCGAAATGACCATGAGGGGAACTGAAAGCCGTTAATGCTTTTGAACAGTCCGCCATTGGTAGCTGATGGAACCCTGACGCAAGGTCAAGTGTTGTAAAATAACTTGATTTACCCAGTTGATCTAGTATTTCAGTTATCTGTGGTAAAGGATAAGCGTCAGATACGGTTTTTTCGTTTAATTTTCTATAATCAATTACCATTCGATATTTCTTATTTCCATGAGCGTCCGGTTTTTTATCGACTAGCCACAAGGGGCTGGAAAAAGGGCTTTCTGAAGGTTTGATTATGTCTTGATCCAATAGTTTATCGATTTGTTTTTTAATCTCTTCCTTGTGAACCAGTGGGTATCTATAATTTCTTGTGCGAGTCGGTTTGTCATCAGTTAACGTTATTTTATACGGCGTTACTTTTGCACAAGAAAGTACTTCGTTTGGTAAGTGGAATACGTCGGCGTTTTGTGCGATAAGATTCTCGATCATATATCGTGCGTCATCGTCCAAGTGATCTGTTCCTATTCTTTCTAATATGTCTTGTTCGCGTTGTGTACGAGGGAGCTGACTAGTGGTAAAAAAAACTTTAGCTTCGTCGACACTCGCAGGACTGCTAGTTTTTATATCTTCTATTTCATGTACATTAACTACTGGAACTGGAATGTTATATTCTTCATTGCTTGTGTTAAAAGCGAAAACATATGAGATCCCATTGTCGATTTTTACCACTGCTTCTCCGAAAAACAAATTATCGTTAATTTGACATCTCGGTAGATAGCCATACTCTGCGTCATTTGCATTGTTTACACGAATGTACATTAGTTGTTTACAGCGTGGTTTTATTGTTGTCATTTCATTTTGTACGAAAGGAATACGAACTTTATCAACGGTTAAAATTTTGTCGCGAAAAGATAATTCTACTTTTTCTTTCTCAAGGAATTCCATTCCTAGAATGCCGTCTGTATTAATAGGAAAATTATCATCGACTAGCTGGAATTTTGTTTTACGGCCAAAGATGTTCATTTCAATTTGTCCCAATGTTCGGACAATTTTATCTGAAATTCCGGCTAAATCAAATACAATTTTTCCATTTATAGGTAAGGACCGATCTGGTTTCTTTTGTTTTAAAATATTTACTTCTGCAGCTGTATCGATGATAAATTTGCCTGATTTGCTAATTAATTGTTTAGATTTTAGTCTTATTACTGGAGGTTGTGCTAACCTTGTTTTGCCTAACATTACTCGAGCTGGCCTCGTTTTGGCTCCGAGGTCTGAGCTTTCGGGGTTTTGTTTCAATTTAGATTCGCTACCCCAATACGGCGAATCTTTTAACCGTTTAAATTTGAAGCGTTTCTTGCGCCTGTATTCGGCGAATGACGAGCGTTGTTCTCGCGGTTGGTAATTCTTTGTTCATTTCTGTAGCCGTTATTTCTATAATTATTATTCTGGTTGTTGTAATTATTCGGCCTGTAATTGTTGTTTTGGTTAGTATTGTTTCCGCGATAATTATTGCCCTGATAATAATTATTTCTCGGATTTTCATTTCGGTGATCATTTCTGTTATCTCGATTTTGGTTAAAATTGTTATTCTCTCGACGTGAAACGAAATTATAATCGCGACGTTGTTCATTATTGTAGGTTCTGGGACTTGCGTTATAATTTTGTCGTGAGAAATTTGTATTATTTCTGCGCGCGCGGCAATCTTGAGTTGAGTGGCTTGACATGTTATGATAACTGCAAAAAATTGATTTTTTGACTCGCGAGTTACAATCGCGGGTATTATGAGTCGTGTTGCTGCAGTGTGAACAATATTTACGTTCCATTCGCGTTGAGTCACGACCTTGATGTGCGTTTAAATTCTTCATGTCCCGATACTCATTTTCAACTCGTTTAGACAGGTTGATAGCGTCATTTAAGTCTGCGGGGCCTGTAAGGCGAACACGAATTTCTAATTCTGGGATTAACCCTTTTAAAAATTGTTTGAGGGCAGTTTCCTCGAGAATTCTGCGTTCAGCAGTCTTAACTTCTTCCGTAAGCCGTTGGTTTAATTCTAGACTCATTAATGCGTTATTTAATTTTTTCCTTAATCTGTTTCCGAAGGTTTCTGCCGATTCGAATGTTTTCTGAGATAGTTTGCTAATTTCGCTTAACCAATGTACCGTGTTTCGGCCGTCATTATAAGTGGTTTCTATGTCCCGTATAAATTCATTTATGTCGCGGAACGTATGCATTCGCGATGCATAGATTGATAGAGCGTGTCCGCGTAACCGCGTGGATAGTAATGATAGGAATGCCGTTGCGTGGCCCGCGAGTAATTGCGCGTTAATTGTGCGTATAATTCTGCAGAACTCTGCTACGGGGATGTTTCTGCCGTCGAAAATCGGAACCGAGTCGCTGGCCTCTTTGGCCTTCAGTACGCCGGCGACGGCGGGTTGGTTCGCGTTGGCGTTTTCGTTTGGTTGTCCTTCCATTATTTTGAGAAAAGTAAAGAAAGGATCTCACCTGTTTTGTAGTTTTTTTTTTTTTTTCTTGAATTGTTCAACGGGAGGGTCGTCCTCCGGAACACCTGGCTGACCCTAAGGTTGAAAGAATCTCGTCGTGCGGCTATCGTCAGGGGCGTCTGCGTTGTTATAGGCCGTGTGGCGTGGTTGACTCCTCTATTGCGGCGATTTATTGTCAATTTCGCGCACACGAAATTTTCGTGGACAAAGTTCTATTATATAAAAAAAATTTATTTGACTGCGCCAGTGTCTTAAAAGACACGAGAAAAATTTTTCGGTTCGCGTCTACCGATTTCTTTTTCAAGGAAAATACGGTAAAACTACCGACTGCGACAATTTGTAACGGGTTAAATATTTTAGGAGTTAGAACCCAAAATAATCACTCCGGAATCTCTCTAATAAGTTTATTTTATAAAGAGTTAAACTTATAAAGGTTACAAAGGCGTTCTGCGTACAAGTTGCGGCTTATGAACAAGTGAGTATCGGTACTCATAGATCCAAGATCAAAGAGAGAGAGTCGCCCGAGATGTCCGACATCCCTGTATTTATAGACAGCCCAAAAGGCTTAGCGGACATTGTCCTTTACAATCTAGGAAGGGGTAAAACCTCTCCCACGCTTGGGAAGAATGTAGGTCACTATCCCTTAACAAACATAAAGTGTTTACATGTATAGCATTCTTCAGTATTGGGTTTCCCGAGCCCTATTGTTTAATGTTTATAACAAAGTATAAAGAATGGAATGTCCATCTGGTGTTTACAAAGAGTCTGAGTTCGCGGAAGACAGTAATATAAAGGGTGGCGAATTATTGCGCACCCGTTACACCCCTCCGCGGTTTTTTAAATTCGAGTTCCATGTCGAATTGAAAAACAATTTTGAACGTATGGGAATTTTAACACTCGATGTTTGCTTACAGTAGTACTTATCAACTATTTTTCGCTGTGCTAGAAGCCTTAATATGATGGCATGAATATAGGTCGTCGTAAGTTGATTCATTATATAAGAAATACAAATGACAGCTTTATTTTGCGGAATGTTGCGGAATGGAACAAATTGAACATGAATTTATATGATGTGTATTTTTTTTGAACAGAAAACGATTATGCTTACTTAGTTCCTAACTGTTATCTGATATAAATGTTATGTTGACGAAGATTTATAATGTCATATATTCTAAGTCTTAATATTACGTATGTTAACTTGTTTGTTTATATTTTGAAAAGAAAAACTTATGCTTATTTAATTTCTAACTGTTATCTGATATAAATGTTCTGTTGATGAAGATTAATAATGTCATATATTCTAAGTCTTAGTATTACGTATGTTAACTTGTTTGTTTATATTTTGAAAAGAAAAAACTTATGCTTATTTAATTTCTAACTGTTATCTGATATAACTGTTTTGTTGATTGAAATGAATGATTTTGTATATTCTAAGTTGTAATGTTATGTATGCTAACTTATTTGTTTATATAGTAACATAACAATTTGTTTTAGTAGTTTCATTTACGTCGTCATTTTAACAACAATTTTCCAATATTTAACGAGAGAATGAAAAAGGTTCCAAGAGAGAGCACAATGATGTGGTACTGCAGGCAATTGGAGGCAGGGGAGAGCAGCTGATGTAAACCGTCTCGTTTGGTGCCATGTGATGATAGCTGAAGGACGAGTGACTCGTGTGTTAGCGTGATGGCACTTGCAGTTGAATGTGGTGTTATGTTTCGTTGATAATCATCGTCTTTTCTCGGTAACGGCTCGGGGTCAATTGGCTTCTGGTATTTATTGACCTGCGAAAAGATATTTTCGCCAGTATTTTGTTTTTTTTTTTTTTTCTTAAAGCTAACTTAACCTAGTATTACAATTCTAATAGTCCGATGACTATACAACTTAATATAAGACGCTGCAACTATGAGCAGTGGTTTTGATTATTATATTTTGTTTTGTATAATTAAAGTTTAAAATTGTGCTCTGAGGTTTGTGCTTCCGTCTGTTGGTTGGGGACGTGGAGAAGGAGTCGGGGGTAATGGAAGATTTTCCATTTGTACTTCCGGGTTGTTTGTTTGTATGTCTTTGTTTTCGTTTTTCCCATCTTTTGATTTATTTTGCTCACGCAATTTGATGTGTAATAGAAAGTTAGTTAGTGAGTCCCAAATGGCTCCAAATAAAGCAAGAGACCAACCGTAAGCTGAATGTAATGCGACGCCGTGAAGTACCGTGTCTAGAATAATTTTTACTGTTCTTATGCATACATAAACTCCTAGAACTGCCGCGCTAAAATTTCCGAAAAAGGTAAACCCTTTCCATATTCTGTTCCACGTAGTTTTGGCTAAGTTTTCCAATAATTCTTCACTGAGAAAACCTTTTAAGTGAATACCTTGAGTATTAGCGCTTCTTCCGGTGGAAATACGAGCTATTGTATTCGAAATTGACGGTATTTCAGAGGGTAACATTATATAATCTCTCAATTTTTGAATGTCCTCATCTGAATAAATTCCACTTTTTGCTAAACTATGGGGATTTATATAAGTCCAGGTAGCTTTTGTTTTTGGATTTAGGGTATGTGGTGGGGTTGCTCTAACTAATGCGGGGAGGGATTTGTACCAAACTCCATCTAGGTTAAACATAGAGGGTAGTAAAGGGTTACAGGAAATTTCGAAACCTGTTGTTTTCAGAAGTCTAGTTCGTGGTGTTAAAAAGAAATTCTGGTTTTCTGATTTCACTGGGAGTTCTTGATAACAACTATCCGTTTCTCTAACTTTTACTTCCGTTGGAACGCATTTAATAATTTGAATAGTCTCTGCTGTAATAATGGCTGTGTATCCTCTGGTGCCCATATGAGCTAGGGCAAATTCGTCGGGACGAATTAAGGCCAAAGTTAGTCTATTTATTAATAGTTGTTTTTCTAATTCGCATTTTTGTGACAGTAAGTCTGTGTATAATGTATTTATTTGCGTTCGTATATGTCTTTCGACATAGACAAACTTGCTGTTTACATAAGTGAAAAGGTCTAGGTCCTTTGTTTCTAGGTGTGAATGTTCTTTGAAAAAGCTTTGTTGATGGCCTTCAATAATAAATAATTTTGGATGTTCTGTTTTTATAAGTTTGTAACCGCATACCAATTGGTAATTTTTTGTAGCAAGAGCAAAGGTTATATCTTGTGAGGTGACTGTGTAAACTATTTCTGAGTAGTGTTGTGATTTGTCTTCCAATTTTGTTGCATGGCCGCTATATAGGACTGAATATTGGTCGAAAGAGCAAGAATCTTTGGGGTAAGCATTCCAAAACAAATGGTTTCCTAGGAAATCGGTGCATGACTCACTTTGCAGTGGACAGCGTACTCCTGTAGGTGTGATAAGTAAATTTTTGTCCAAATCGATTTGCGCAGTAAAATCGAAAAGAGTTACTTTAATTATGGCTTGTACAATCACACCATTCCAAGTGCCAAAAACGTCAGAGTAATCTGCTCCTTGACACGCGCCCCCTACCGAGATTGTGCCGGCTAATGTAACACTATAAGTTGTAGTGGAATTTCGTTTAGCCCCGTCAATGATCGCGTTAGATATTTGTATGCGAC
The DNA here is from genome assembly GCA_022816885.1 of Trissoscelio sp. ZL-2020. NCBI lineage: Eukaryota > Metazoa > Arthropoda > Insecta > Hymenoptera > Scelionidae > Trissoscelio > Trissoscelio sp. ZL-2020. Next base: position 11,710 of record JABFQK010000115.1, read on the forward strand.
CTCCCGCTTGAAGGTCAATACATTCGGAGCGCGATGTTTCCGCTACGTATTGCGCGATACCCCCGCTTACGGCGGATAAATGGCTATGCATTCCGCAATGCATTATTTGTCGAAAAATAACTATTTTGCATGCCTTCACCTGTGTTTGTGCGAAATGCGTTAATTGTAGCAGTTGGATATTTGTACTAGTTTCGTTTACTTCCGGCGTTTGGGTGTTGCATTCTCCAATGTCAAATAACGAGATTTCCGTAACGTTGGTTTGAGGTGCTCCACAATCATATCCTATGATGGCGTGGGCTGCCGAAGTTAAGGCGAGCAGTAGCCAAACTTGGGCGAGAGCCATTATTCTTATCTAGAAATATGTATGAGTCTTGATTAATCCTAAAGTTACAAGATAATCGATACTTTATTGTGTTAGACTATTTTTCCCTTTCCATCTCTCTTTTTTTTTTTCCTCTCTCTCCATGAGATGTCTGGTAATGCATCATTTTCTCAGAACTATTCGGTATTAATAAGGGCTTAAGAATGAATGCACTCGAAGGATGAAGTCACTTATTATTCAATTTTCATACGTGACGGATCAGAATGTCGCAAGAAGTAAGCATACATTTCTGATTTCTTTCTTTTTCTTTTTGTATAAATTTTGCCAGTGTTATTGAAACAGGGGGGGGGTTATTCTCTTCTTATTTATGAAAGACTTTTTCTAATTCAGATTCGAAAACCGCTTTTGGACGAAAGTTTAACGACTTTCGTCGAGCAAGAATTAGTGGAAATGCAAGCCCGCAGGGGAGAGGTACAAGGTAACATTTTCTTTTGTTTGTTTTGTTCTATTTTGTTGTTGTTGTGTGTTATTTTCTTTGACTCTTTTGTGTAATATCAATGTGTATTTTGGTTAGCTCCCGTTGTTCGGCAAAGCACGGTGATGGATCCGTGTGTTTCCGTTGGCGGCAGGAATCCTGCTCATAGGCGCGCCGATTTTGTTTTCCGTCAAGAGCTGGGAGCACGAGTTTCAGCTCTTCGGTTGAAAGAACGAGCTCTCGTGCAGGAGATATTCTTTCTCGAGCAACGCCTTTCAATAGTGCGACAAGAACATCGCGCGTGCCAACTTTCCCGGATAGCTTTAGAAGACGAGGAGGCTGTTTTTGGTCAATAAGATCAGTATTTTTGGAAAGAAAAGGTGTAGTGACTACTATGTGCGTTTTTTTTTTCTTCTTCTTTTTTTTTTTTGTGGTGTAAAGTGTAGTTTAAAAATCATAAAATAAAAAGGAAAAAAAAGAATGTGAATGATTTGAGAAGATTTGTTCATTTCACATATCTTTTACTTAATTTTCCTCATGTTTTATTTAAATATGTGCGAAGGGTAAGTTAATTTTATATTATTACTTCTTATAAAGGTTGTTGATAAAATAAGGGAATAATAATACGAAACTGAAAATGCACATAGAAGAGAAATCTTAGAGGACATTGTTGAGTTCCGAGAATTTGAACAATGCTTTGATTACGGTACTGTAAACAAAAGAAGAAAAAACGGTATCTTTGTGACTATATGTCATTTACTGTTATACTTTTATGTAAGAAGGGTCGACATGACTGAGCAAGTTAGTGAATTTAAAAAAAAAAATTTTTATATGCATATATCTTGCCCCTTTTCTTTTTGACATAGTGCTGTGTTTTATTGTATAGGGTTCTGTTATGGTCGCTGTGATGAAGCAGGAAAAAGAGGAGGATAAGGTGGAAGAGGTTGAGCGAGGAATTAGTGGTACTTGGTTTTTGTTTGGTTTTTTTTTTTGTTATTTTATTTGCGATTTTCACGTGTGTTGTAATTATTATTTGTTGCTTTTTTTTTTTTTTTTTTTTTTTTTTTTTTTTTTTTTTTTTTTTTTTTTGTTTTATTTTTTTGTTTTTTTTTTTTCCTTTTTTTTTCACTTTTTTTTTCTAAATTGTTTTTTTTCAGATCGCTCGCGCGCGTGGACCCGTTCTCCTGCGCTTTTGTCCGCCCTGCGGTGCCGCGGGGGTTGCGCGGGGGTGGGGTGAGGGTCGGCGGGCACAGGGGGCAGCCGCGTGCGCGGGGGGGC
>JABFQK010000116.1:0-13774 GCA_022816885.1 Trissoscelio sp. ZL-2020
TATTCGAAAAGTACAGGCAATTTCACTATAAAAACATCTACTATCTTATTTGTTTGTTTGTCATAATTGCAAATGAAATAGGTTTAAAAAACGGATGACACTTCATATATTAAAATTTTCAAAAAATTCACTAAAATATTCATTTAAACGAAAAACGCGAAAATACGTATTTCTTTATTTTCAATATAGAACAATAAAAAAAATGTTTCATATGAATTTTCATACTCACCTCTAAATTTCATATGGAATGTCCCATATTTATTTACGGAATCATATTCACAAGGTTCTAAACTGAATTTACGTTACTTCAAAACATATACCTGCCATAAGAAAAAAAGGGTAAAACATGCGAAAAATTAAAAAGGGCGGGGAAAAGATCGGTGCGCGACCACTCCCGGGTTAATTATAAATATGAAAATGATGCTTTGGCCAGCCGCCATTTTTGTTTGGATGTTGTTAGTCCCAATATTTCTTAAAAATGTAGGGTTCTGATTTTATGAAATGAATTTTATAATCAAATAATTTTTTTCAGAATAACTCAATCAAGGAATGTTATGAAGAACCAAAATTCAAAAAACCATCAAAAGAAGTTATGAAGTCTCTTTTGAAAATAACAAAAAGTAAATATAATTAAAAAGAAAATACAATTTTCAGACACATTTAAACATATTATATTATATTATAATATAATAATATTGTCTTATATTATAATATTAATGGGGAATTTGTCAAAGGTTTTATTTCCTAAAAGTCACTACAGGTGACGCAATCACATCGCACCTTTTTTAACGGTAATTTTCGAATAAAATATTCAAATCTGTAATAATATTGTTTAAAAAGATGTAGACAACAATTGAAAAATCGGAATAGTCTAATAATAATGCCAGAAAATGAAAAAATGACGAAAATTATGGAAGCTGAAACATCAAAGATTAGCAGAATTAAAAAAAAAAAAAAAATTAAAATGATCTGGAAAAAGTAAATAGTTGAAAAATTAATTTACTTAAATTTATTTTACTTTATAAATTTAACGTTACTAATATTTTACGTTGCTTTTTTTCGTTTCACGCTTTGAGGTTATATGTGAACGCTAATTTTTCCAGCAACAAAAGATTTAAAATGTGCCAACAGAAGAAAGTGCGCCACCTGTCATGACTTAGAGGTGGCGAAATAGAGCATTTGGCACATTCCCCATGACTTAAAAAAATACAATTCGCAGTAATTGTTTATTTGTTTCAGAACAAGATAAATACTCAAGGTTACGAGACAATTCTTCGTATACATAACTTAAATACATAAAAAAACGTAAAATTTCAAATTAAATTATATTAAGACAAGTGACTTGTATTTATTTATATTAAAATAAAAATAATTTATTTTAATAGTTGGATTTATTTATTTATTAATTAAATAATTGATTAATTAATTAAAGAATTAACGTTAATTCTCTTTGTCACGACTTGCGTTACGCTACATTATTATATTTGACGTGTTATTTTAAAGTCTAACAGTGTTTATTAATTATTATGTGACGTCTTAATTTATTATGTGTCTTTTATTTATTTATTCATCTACAATTATTGAGATAAAAATTTTAAACATGTTAATACTTTGAAAAAATACTATTTTTAACAATTCATAAGATTTGAGAATGATCTATTTGAGAGATCGAAACGTCATCAAAAATAAAGAATTGAAAACATCAACAATCATTGGTCTGTTTATTGGTGATATTAACTTCATATTACTTATATTAACATAATTATAATTTGACTTGCCAAATCCACTTAAGGGGTCTCTCCACCAAAATGGCTAAAATCGAAAATTATGAATGAATTTTGCCCATTTTTTGAACAAATGTATGCTGTTATGATATAAAAACAAAATTGAAACCATTTTTTGAAAATTTTCAAAAACACATTTTTTTTCAAAAATTAAGTGGGTAAATTAGGGTATTTTTGAAATAGCATTTCAGAGTCAATGTTAATCCAATTCTAAAAATTGTCAATATATAATAATCTTAATATAATTAGCTAAAAATTTGTAAGACAGTTTTTTAATATCATATTTTTTCAAAAAGTTACAAGTCTGCCAAATTTTCACTTCAAAAAATCAAGCAAAATTAGGTTCTTTTTTTACTTACAAGGGTGTAACTTTAAAAAAATTTTTTTTCAAAACTCCATCTTACTATTTTTGTAGAGAATTAAATTCTGATCATTGTTCACCAAAAAGAATTAAAATCAGATGAAAATTGACTCTGATTTACTAATTTGAATATAGAAAAAGATACAAAATAAAGTTTTGAGATATAACGATTTAAAGTTTATTGATAGTATTACTACTCTCTGACACCGCTATGAATAAAGTGTTATAAAATAAAAAAAAAATGAGTTATCAACATTCCGATTGATACTACATGATAGAGAAAGGTTCAAAGAATACTATTATGCAAAAAAATCGACAAATTTCGAAAATTTGGTCATTTTTCCGTAAAGAGTCCCCTTAAGTCCATTTAACGTACCAAAACCAGTTTATTTAAAGTCCAAAATTTTATTTTTTATAATAAATACTAATTGTTCGGAAATTTTTAAGAGAGATAATTAAAAAACAGGGAAAATATGGAATAGGGCAATAGTGAGGCCCTTGTGTCCCTTGAGAAGTGAGACAGGGGAAAAGTGAGACGGGGGAAAATGGGGTAGGGGAAAAATGGAAGGGGAAAAATGTCCGGGGTAAAAATGGCAGGGGAAAAGTGTACCCCAATCGGTAGTCATTCATCGATGAGAAATCGACCAGACAGGATCAAACCTTCTAATGTGAAGGACGGATCAGCTGTACGTTAGAGATACAATTGTTTTGGTTTGGAAGAAACTTGTTTACATAATTATAGGTAAATATTTTTCTTATTATATATATATATATATATAGATACATACATAGTGCGGGAAATATTTAAAAAAATGCACATCGGATTGAAAAAATGATATTTTTTTAAATTATATATACATTAGGGTGGCCATAAAAAAATGTTTCTTCTGCATACAGCGGAAATAGCTTCAAAATGATAAAAAAATAAGGGGAAATGCAATTTTAGTCGTCTGGTTCAAGGTTAAACCGTGCCACAAACTGTTTAAAGTTTAGAAATTTCCTAAAATATGCATTTTTAAGGTATTATCTTTTATAAATAAGACTTTGAATTTTCCCAGAAGAAAGCAAGTTTATACCATCTTTTTAGCATGAATTAGTTCCTTTATATAAGAGAAAAAAAGAATGAAACCCGTGTTATATTCTAATAAAATTATGTAATACAATTTTGGCAAGGTATGTGTCAAATAGTATTTGTGGTTATTTTTGGTACCTTTTTGTAAAAATGAATGTAAAATCATTTAGATAAATAAAAATGTTGAGTTTATTTATGTCAGAAAATTTTACGTGAGAAGTTACAGAATAAGGGCCCTGATCGGGAAACTCAACCGAAAGTTGAGTGTATAATATAATTATAAAAATATAAGAAATTATATGTGATAATTATTTTAAAAAAATTTTTTTTCAAGAAACTATTATAAAAAACATTAAAAAATGATTTTAAAAATTATTTTCTGAGAATTTGCATAAAAATAGTTTTTTATTTTGAAAATAGTTTTATTGTATATAAATCAAATTATTTTTCTGCAAATTCTCAGAAAATAATTCTTAAACTCATTTTTTAATGTTGTAATAGTTTTTCGAAAAAAAAAAATTTTAAAATAATCATCACATATAATAATTTAACAAATCTTTCTGAAAAATTTCCTTTAATGGTAAATGTGCATGAAAATACGTTTTTTTATATTATATATAATATAACATAAAGAAATATAATATAATTATATAAATATAAAAATAGATTCAAAAAGATTTGTTGAATTATTATATGTGATAGTTATTTTTAAATATTTTATTTCAAAAAACATTAAAAAATGATTTTAAAACTGATTTTACGAGAATTTACATAAAAATAGTTTTTTATTTCGAAAATAGTCTATTATTTTTTATTTAAATTATTATTGAATATATTTTGTTATTGTAAAAATGGAATAAAATTTATTAGGTAAACATTTCAAAAAATAATAATTAATCATTTTTGTTCAATTTCAGAAATGATGTATTTTAACAAGACCTGCAATATTTCGGATGGGTCCGAAGATTTTATTAAAATATCTTCAGACGAAGAAGATAAAGCTGACATCAAAAAACTAGATGAAGTTACCAGCGACTTAGGTTCATCACTGAGAGAAAATCAGGAATGGACCACTAACAATAAGCGATATTTTAATTGGAACAATGAAAAGTATCCTGACAAGTAAGTATTTATTTCTAACAGGGCTGGGCAGTATTAATATAATTAGTAATTAAATACCCAAAAGGGAGTATTTTGTACTTAAATATAATTAATTACATTATTTACTACAACAATTAATTAATTACAAGACAGGTGATCCGTCTGCAAAATTTTTTCAAATTTGAATTTGAATATAAATTTTCCAAAAAATTCAAAAATTCCTATTTTTCAAAATTCTACAAATTTCTACATTCTTTAAAATTCTCAATCTTTTCAAAATGTCTAAAATGCTCCGGATTTTCACTATTTTCAAAATTTCAAATTTTTCACAATTCTCAAAATTCTCCAATTTTTCAATTTTTCCAAAAACACTTCAAAAATAACAAAAATTTCAAAAAATTTCCAAATTCTCAAAATTTTCATCAAATCTATATTATCCCAACTTTGTGCAAATTCTCAAAGTTGTCAAAATTGGCCAAATTTTCATCAAAAATTCTATTTTTTCAAAATTCTACAATTTTTTACATTATTTAAAATTCTCAACCTTTTAAAAATGTCTAACATGCTCCAAATTTTAAATTTTTGACAAATATCGAAATGTTTATAAATTCCAAAATTCTCAAAATGTTCAAAGTCTTCAAAATTTTACTATATTTTTTGGTATTATAATTTATTATATAAATTTTGTTTTTAAAAAAGAAAATATAATTTTAATGTATTATATAACTATGTAATTAATTACATTGTATTTAAATACAAATATTTGTAATTAAGTATATAATTACCTGGAACAAATGTATTTGTAATTAAATATTTAATTACATGATGCACAAGTAATTAGTAATTTGTAATTAATTACATTTTATCAAGTAATTGCCCAAACTTGATTTCTAAAATTCAATAAAGATAATTATTTTTAATCAATTCATTTTATAACTTAAATTATTATTTACAGTGATCTAGTTCGAGCTTGTCCCAAAAAAAGTCCCAGAAGGAAGAGGAAGAGGGACAATAAGGAGAGCGATTTTTTTGAGCCAGACTTATCTGGATTTCCCGACAGCCCTAAAAGAATATCCAATTTTAGCGAAGATGGTATTTCGAAGGAAGAAGACGACATGCCCCAGAAGAAGGAAGAAGATTCAGTTCACGATACAGACATCGATAAACCAAAAGAGAAAATCCGTTGTATTTATGTTCGAAATGACCTTTTCGACGAAAATAATCAGATAATCCAAGAAAGATTCATTCATAATGGATCGACTTCCGAAATTAGGATTAATGGACATGCAACTGAGTTTGACGGAAAAGAAGAAAAAGAAATTATTCCTACTACATATGCTGCAAGTGATGAAAGTACTTTTTCGGATGTAGACAATTTTGTATTATATTACAATTATATAGATATTAAGGTAATTGCTTGGTTAGAAGCAAATCCAGTAGGGAATACTGATTATGATATATTAGAAGTAAATTATGATTGGAATGAAGCAGAGTTTTCTGATAGAACAAGCAAACTTAAAAATCCATTGTATAAGGAACCTGCATGCTCTAGTTATAATGAAGCTATTGAATCAAATTTTTTAGATCAAAACGTAGATAAAATAAATATGGTAAATAAACGGTTGTCGGACAATTTTACAAATGATAATATTAAAACTTCGAATGGTTGCAATAGGAAAAATAAATTGAAAATGGATAGGAATCCGTTTTATAAAAGAACAAGATAAATGTTTGAGAAGTATTATATTAGGGTACGACGATGACTATGATTTTATTTTTTACTTTGTACGAGTTTTATACCATTTGTAACATTTTTTATGAAAAATAAAAATGATACATTAATATAATTGCTCTGTATAGTTTTTATTAAGTAATACAATTAAAAAGTCCTATTTATAGATTGCGCTTACATATATTAATCTATATTTAAAATTGATAATAATAATAATTAATATTTATATATATTATTTTTAATAAATATTGAGAAAAATTAATAATATCTTTAAATAAACTTCAATTTTGTTGTAAGTTAATTTGTTGAATGCAAATAACGTAAAACAAAAAGAACAATAAATTATTGTTAATATAAAAGCAGATGTTCATACGGTTAGTATGAATGTTTGGAGAAAAGCACATATAATATTTTTCTGAAGTTTATTACTGAATATTGTGTCTAAAATAATCTAATTATGGATCAATTAAAATTTTTCAATCTGCTACTTTTTTGTGTAATAAAATTGTTAACTATTTTTAAATATAAAAATATAGTATATTTTAAAATAAAATTTTGCATTTAAAAATTAAAAAATTAATTTTAGACACTTTGCAGTTCCTCAACAGAAAATGAATCTGAAACTCCTGCAACAGGTAATTATCATAATAAAATATTTCATTTAACTTTTATTATTACTTCTTTATTGAAATAAAATTAATAAATAAATGTTATATTTGTGTCCGAATATTTCATTCAATAATGCACAATCAGTTTACATAAAAAATAATCAGATATATGCACAGATACCATTTGTATAAACATCATTTCTGCTCTTTTGCAAAAGATAAATTAAATAAAAGATGTGTATTAAATATTCTATTAAAGTATTTTGAAATTTATAATTTGAAATACATATATTGGATAAAATCTGCTATTATTCTTTGTTTTTCTTCTAGATTTCGTTAAACAGACAAAATATTAATATTTTTCCAATAAATAACCTTAAAATAACTTCATATATATAAGATTTGTTTATCTATATATTAGGGTGGTGTTAAAAAAATGTTTTTCTTTCCCAGCCTTTAGAATTGTCGGAAAAAATAAAAAAATGAAGTATACAAAGTTTCAGAATATTTGGAGTGCATTTAATGGTGCCTGAAACATATTTTTTTATTAAAATTCTAAAAAACCGTATTTTTTGTAAGTTTTAGTCATAAAATTGAATCAATGCTAGTATATTATTTAAGTCCGTTTCACCTTGAAAAATGTGTGAGAAGGGCTATATTTCATAAAATTTATTTCTGCTTATCTTGGCGTTGACAAAATAACGTTCGTCTTGATACAATAGACCAAGTGAAATCAATAAGAATCCTTTTTGAAATTGATTTTTATATGAAAAAGACGAAAAATTTCACGTTTTGATTTTAAAACTTGTCGGTTTTATCGCAATTAATTTACTATTTGACTCAAACTGCGTAAATATTGAGTGAGATTTGCACAGCCAAAACTTGGTAATTCCTTAAATGGGTAATTCCACACGAACTCAACATGACCCTCCATGACCCCATCTCAGAATTGAAAAAAAACTCATAATCGTATTCAGGACGTTAAAAAAACAAGGTTTAGAAGGTTTATACACGGTAAAAAAATTATTTATAGCATTTATAATAGAAAAAAATTTATCCAATTTTAAAGCAATTTGGTGCATAGTTATCAATATATGTGGTTAAAAGGTTATATCTGAAGAAAAAAAATTAACTACATAGACTTTTTTTATGTAAAAATGTCCAAAAAAAACGATTTTGATATTTTTAAAGATCTAGAATTGCATTATATATTCGCAAAATGCGATTTTGTCGAATTTTAAAGAAAAATCTTTTTCTCTAACATCATATTTTTTAATATTTTTTTCTCGCCGATAACACTCTTTGAAAATGATCACAGAAACAGGTTTTCAAGGAATCTTTTTGGGGAATTGATATAGTAAGAGTCCAAAAGCATCTAAATTATGATATCGATAAATTTGTATTTTTTTTGTTATTTAAAATGTTTATAAAATATTTTATTTTATGTCATATAAATTGAATAATTTTTCAATTTTTAGGGAAATGAAAGAACTAATAAACAGACATTTTCAATAACAAAATTAACAATTTTCAGTAATAAAATAATGTATAAATATATTTGGATAATTCCACGTGAAATCGGCCGAAAAAGCATGACCATTTCCGATTGGTCTAAAACTTGTTTGACTTGTTCAGTGTGATGTAAAAAAAGCTAGAAGCATCATATTTAGGTATATATTTAACCTTTGACCTTGTTTTTTTTATATATACCCAAAATTAATAAAATTTCTGAGCAATTTGTCCGAGTTTCAGAAAAATTGAAATCTGTCATGAAAATCCATTCTAATATAAAAAAAAAAAAATTTTTCTTAGTAGTACATAGTTTAAAGCAGGGCTTCAGACGGAAACCGAAACCGATAACCGAAAAAAACCGAAATTTTATTGAAACCAAAACCGAAACCGAAGCCGTTATTATAATATGTTATATAACCGAAACCGAAACCATAATTTATTTTTTTCGGTTTTTTCGGTTTTCAATTAATTCATAAGAAAAACTTAGAACCTGTTTTAATTTTTACAATCAGGGGTTTTCTCTAAACTTAAAAATATTCTTCTATAATACAGTTATGGGTATTCCCTGAACTTAAATACATGCTTCAATAATACAATTAGGGATTTTCCTAATACTAAACATAATTCTATTATACAATTTTGGGGTTTCCCTAAACTTAAAAACATCCTTCAATAATTCAATTCGGGGTTTTCAGAAAAACAACTATTGTATGAGATGCCTCGGCGTAGGCGTATAGTTTAAGTGTACAAAGGACCCCGCACTTTTCTTATGGAAAAACGGTTTCGGTTAATTATTTTTATTTTATGATTTTTAGATTCCTTGTTTCATGGTGATAAAAACTCTTCATTGCCACAAATCATGAAACCTCATCATTTCGGTTCAAAAACCTATTTGAAAAATTCAATTTTCGTCTGATTTCTATAATACATACGTATTATATAGAAGTTTTTTGTCACTGTATAAATAGCAACTATGTACTGCCGTATTCTGAATAATATTATTGTTATCTATAAAACAATGTCGAATTTTCGTATAAACATACAATTCTGTTAGGCCGATATGTAATATTATTTATTTAACGCAAAATAAACATTTGTCAATATTTGCCAATGGGTGCAATTATTATATGCATGTAATACATTAAAACAAAATTAAAGACTCAAAAAAACTCTATTATAAAGAAAAGTCGTATGAATAACAAGTCATAAATTAATATAAATAAATAAAAAAGATTTTTCGAATATGTGAAAAGAAATTAATTATTATAATAAGTTATTATAACAATTTTTTCATATTCTATTGTTAATAACGTGAGTGTAACTAATTCAACTATACATGCAATAGAGATCATTTTACTCTCAATAGTTTTCGTTTCATACAATGAAAAAAAACTTCTATAATACGTACGTATTATAGAAATCAGACGAAAAATTGAATTTTTCAAATGGGTTTTTGAACTGAAATTATGAGGTTTCATGGTTTGTGACAATGATAACTTTTAATCAGCATGAAACAAGGAATCTAAAAATCATAAAATAAAAAAAATTAATCGAAACCGGTTTTCCATAAGAAAAGTGCGGGGTCTTTTGGTTATAAGAAATGAACCGAATACGTCTATGTCAGTTTCATAAAACTTGCAGAAAGAGAAACATATTTCGACTAAAAGAGAATTCAAATGACCCAATATTGTAATAAAAAGTCATTATCAACTGTACAATAATTAAAATAATTGTAGACTTATACATTGTGATTTGTAAGAAAAATTGTAAAAAAGTTGGTGCTATTTTAATATGAGTAATAAAACTATTAATGTTAGTTTGTTTGACAACTTTTTTTGTAGGCATTTTAATTTATTCAATTAATTTTCAATATGTGTAGTTTTATTAAAAATAACAGCATTAATATTATATAAACAATAACATTACCTATTTAATATAAATTAATAGAGTTGATTTTTATATAAAAACAAAGATGGTAAATATTAACTTCTAATTTGTAATAAAAAATCAAAATCAAAATCAAAATAACTAAATCAAAATCAAAAAATCAAAATCAAAAAGTCAAAATCAAAAAATCAAAAACAAAAAATCAAAATCAAAAAATCAAAATCAAAAAATCAAAAAAATCAAAATCAAAATATCTAAATCAAAAAATCAAAATCAAAATCAAAAAATCAAAATCAAAAAATTGAAATCAAAATATCAAAATCAAAAAATGATCTATATGATTTCGGTTTTTTGAGTTTGATTTTTTGATTTTGATTTTTAATTTTGATTTTTTAATTTGAAAGAAAAAAAGAAAAGAAAAAGAAAAGAAAAGAGCGAAATGCCATCTCTATTTACTAGATATAGCTCTGTTTACTTAAACTCATTGTTAACGTGTTAAAATTTATATTATTTGTTATTTAATCGCAATAAAAAACTTAATTTATGTAAAATAAAGATTTAATACTGATTTCATGACCAAATTAATACAAATTACATAATTTTCCTTCAAAATAAATAAGAATAATTGTTTTGGGCAAAAAAGACTTACCGAAAAATTCTTGACTTCACGGAAAACAATGTTTGTGCGGCACTACTAGACATTTATGTAATGTAAAAGAAAAATATAGCTGATTCAGCTAAACATTTATTTAGATTACATAGATGTCTAGCAGTGCGACACTAACATTTTTTTCCGTGTTGTATTAAATTTTAAATGGTATTCACTTAAAGTAATTTTACTATAATTATGTTAATAACACCTACATATTCTATACGGATATAGGTATTTATTACATGTATAAAATCATTTATAATAGGGTAGAGTGGGGTGAAAAAGCCACAGTGGGGAAAAAAAGCCATTTAACTTCTTAATAAAAAATAATGAGAAAAATGAACAATTATAATAATATAGATTACTTGTGGTAACACGCAACCTTCTGATCTGTACAAAAAGTAATTTATATTATTAATTGTTGTCAATTTTACTAATTATTTTTTATTACAAAAAGTCAAATGGCTTTTTTTCCCCACTGGCTTTTTTACCCCACTCTACCCTATGTAAAGAAGAATTGTCCTTTTTGTTCTAATTTTAAAATTCAATTATCTCAGAAACAAAAAATGAGGGTTAAGGCTTTTTTGCCTCGAGCCCTTCAAATATTTATTAATGGTACGCAGCATTAATAGCAGCAAATTTTTGATTGCTGCTATAGAACATAGAAATATTTTCATTTTTTTATCAAAAATGTATAATTTTACAACAAAAAATTATTATTTAGATATGTAACTATTTTTATATTAAACTTCATACTTTTATCGATATTAATCAATAGTTTAACTTAATTTGTTAATGAGATAAATAAGCGTTATAATTTTTTAAAATAAACACTACATAAAACTTCATTTATTTATAACTTCCATAATAATAATAATTAAAAAATAAAAAAGTCTTGCTAAATACTTCTGATATAAAGTACTTTCGAAATATATAAACAGTTTTTTGTTTCTAAATAGTTGGTGAAAAGCGTGATCACTTCACGAATTTTGACTCACAATTAATTTTACAATTAATATAAATAATGAATAATTCAACAAAAAAGTTGGACATGTTAATAACTTTTAGAGATAATGTGTTTATGTGAAAATAAGTTCTATCAATTGTAGTATCTTCTTGAGGTAATAATGTATCAGATTATAAAAGCTGTCGATAGTAACAATTGTAATTGTTTAAACGAATTATTATTACTGAAAAAAGTATGCTCTAATGTATGAATGATCCTTTTCTCAAAAATTACTTGACTTTTTCGGCCGGCCCGAGAAATTATATCAGCCCAGCGGATTCAAGTAACAACAGTCGTGCATTCAAATCATTTCCCCAAAACAGAATTTCTTGTTTACACAATAAGGAGAAGCAATGTGCGATAGAGAAGTAGCTAGTTCGAACGCATACGATGCCGACCGAAACTAGCCGACTCATGTATACAGTGTTCCTAGATAGAAAAGGACAAAAATGCGGATTATATGTTAAGTAAATGGGCGATCCGCATTTCTGTCCTTGTTTCTAGCAACACTGTATGTACATATATGATAATTTTTATATGCGGACGAAAAATCAGTGCTACCAATGTGCAGGCTGAAATCTTTTGTATCTAATAAAACAGTTTTTCAAAGATAACTTCAATAATAATAAGTGATTTTTAATCATTCTTTTTTTTAAAAAAGCTTTGAAAAATTCTACATTTTTGTAAATCGGCCGAAAATTAAAATATTCTTTAAATTCATTTTTATATCTAATATAAATTGATCTTTTTTAAACTAGTCATGTGACTATTTATATCATTATTTAACTTTTCTTTATTTATAAAAAAAAAAAAAACTATAAAAACAAGCTCTTTAGTGCCGTTTATTATAATATTTTAATAATTGTTATCATACACATTTTATAAATACATTAAAAGTTTAGCTGTAAAACTTGAAAAACATTTCAGTAGTTCTCTTCATTTTCACAGAGGTCTCCATATTAGCCCTGGAACAGCCTTAAGGTGAAATGTCAGTCGAATCTACTATCTCTCTCGCACATTTTAGATTTTTTTTTATTTTTCCGTTCTTAAAAAAGAAGAAACGGAAAATGCCACTCCAGAGTCCAGGTAAAGCGCTATGTAACATCACAGTGTAAAAAAACGCAACCACTCTAGCGGAATATTTCGGTATTTCAGTGTTACCAACCAGTTATCCCAACACCTGTCATTCGTAGCAGACGCAACGCAATAGCTGCGCTTTTTACTTTCCAGTCCTGCTCTTCTTTCTTCTTTTATATCACGCGTTTTAATCAGTCGATCTTACTCTGCTGCGCAGGACTGTTTCAATAAAAAACGTAGCCAATATTGCAACATAAAGAAACTAAGGACCGATCGAGGGTGTAGGAAGTATGTAGTAGTACTACTAGAAATGCGATTGGGTCTGGCCTGCATGAATTGGCGTGAATCACTCCCGTTATTGTCAACAAAGCTCGCGTCAAAGACTGCATTATCACTACGAATATAATTTAACACTGATCAACAGATCGCACACAACAAGTGATACAGAATTCATTTCAATTTCCAAATATTGTCTCATCCATCAGGTACGTTGTTCTCCTATTTATTACCGTTATTTTAATTAAGTGCTTATCCATTTGTAATTAACATTTTTGTAATTCAAATATATTGTAAATTGAATATGAAAACAATGAGAATTGAAAGAAATTTTGAGGTTAAAGTTATTTTTAAATATTTATTTCGAGTTTCTCATAACCTTTTTTGTGAGATCAATGTAATGTTGATTGAATGATTGATTGGAGTTAATTGTTGCAGGTTGCATGGATTGGTGTGACAACGTGGTAAGATGATGCAGCCACAATTTTTGTCAGCAACTTCACAAAAGTTGCCTGTTTTTGTTTTTCCTCACAATATAACATTTTATTTGGACGATCAGTCGACGCATAAGCAAGTGTTGACTTTGTATAATCCGTATGACTTTCCCGTCAAATTTAAAGGTATATGTGAGTTTTTAATTATTTATAAACAAGGACGGGTTTAATTTCAATATTTATAAACATTTTCTCTTAACACTTTAACGATG
>JABFQK010000117.1:0-13742 GCA_022816885.1 Trissoscelio sp. ZL-2020
AAGTTCGAGGCTGGATGTCGCTGATGTTCGTCTCATGCGTGGTGGACCATTAGTTGGTGTATTGACTACAACAACGGTACTGCAACTGCTGCTGCATTGTGAACCATCAGTTGCAGCGGTTGCGGTCGAACCGTGTCGCAAATTCGTTGATACTGGTGCTGTCGCGTCCGTACCATCGACTTCTAAAAGCAAAATTGCATGAGAACCTTCTTAAAAATCTACGTCTCTTTACAAACTTAAATTATTTAAAATCAATATATATATATATATATAAATAGAAAGAAAATGTCATTAATTACTCTAAATTATCAAATTTGATTTTAATTTCTGAAATATTCTTTTAATTTTACTTTTTTCCAAATTAAATTAAGATCTTTTTTTTTGGTAATAAGGAATACCAACAAAACTTTTTGAAATTTTATAAAATAAATCAATATAATATAAAGTTTATTTATAAATATTATTTTTTTATTAAATTGGGTACCATCGATGGTAGAGACAGGAGAGGCAGGTCTCGAATTATCATTATTATCCACGCCATTACTTTTTCCATTTTGATTTGAGTTATGAGTGGAGGATTCGGTCAAACGGGGCAGGCACTCGGTCGAGGCCGGAGCGGTGTCGGGTTCGTCCTCGCTGTGCACCCGGTCGCTTACGATGCCGGATGTCGTGTTCGAGGACGTGCTCGAGATCACTGAAATGCGCTGGTCGGCCCTGACGCCGCGCGCCGTCAAACTTAATTTGCACCTCGCTGGGTACATGTAACAGTCTCTCAGTACTTTTCTCTCTGAAACATTCACAAATAAAATATTTTAACTAATTATATACATGCAACACAATTTAATTATAAAAATGAGATATTTAAGTAGAAATCATATATTAAAATTGAAAATTTGTATTTTCAGATTTGAAAAATAGCTTGAAATAATATTCTGATTACCTTCCTCCTCTCTCCGTCTCGCCTCACTCAATTTCGGTGCTATAGCCATCGAGAATTGATGTGTGTCTCTGCAGAGGCCCAACAAAAGCTTGCTTTTGTCGTCACATCCGCTGTAAAGAGTGAGTTTGTCCGGCTGATCGACCACCCGGATTTCGAACTTTTTTCGCTGCAATTACACAAATTTACAATTCAAAATCAATTTTATAATAATACATTTACTTAATAACTTTTTTGAAATATTTCACATCTGATCGATTTTCTTTTATAAATATTTAATTTATTATTAAACATGACATCAGGGTGTCCAGCGACCTGGAAAAACCGGGAAATAGCCTGAAATTCTATAATTTACCGGGAATAATTCTAAAAAATTATATATATTAAATAATTCAAAAAGACGATTTTTATTTTTAATTATATTAATTTTATATTTTAGTTGCTCTCTAAATTTGAAAAAGTCAACTTGAATAAATGATGAAAAAGTGAAATACTGGCATCTAATTCAAATTCAAAGTGTTAATGTGAAATCCAAAATAAATAATCGAACTCTAAAATCAAAATTCATAATCCAAAATCTATATTCGAAATCAAAAATCCAAATCCAAAATAAGAATCCAATATCAAAATCCAAATTCAAAATCCAGATCAAAATCTAAAATTTAAATAAAAAATGAAAATCTAAAACCAAAATCCAATATCAAAATCCAAAATAAGAATCCAATATCAAAATCCAGAATCAAAATCTAAAATTTAAATGAAAATCTAAAACCAAATTCCAATATCAAAATCTAAAATTAAAATTAAAATCCAGAGTAAAAATCAAAAATTTAAATTAAAAATTTAAATGTTAAACCAAAATTCAATATCAAAATCCAGAATAAAAAACCCAAATTTAAATCTAAAATCAAAATTCAATATCAAAATCCATAAATAAAATCCAAAATGAAGGTCAAGTTTCACATTTTCATAGTGAATTTAACTTTTGAAAAAGTGAAAAAACTATTCACATCCCACAAAAGTGAAATCTTTACTTTTTCCAACTTAGAGTGTATTTAATTTTAATGAAAAAATTTTATTTCATTTAAATTTTTAATTATACAACAATATAATTTTTAATATATATTTCTAAAATACTTTCAAAATAAAACATATATATGCTATATAAAGCATTTTTTGTTATTGAGAAAATAATGTGCAACCCTGCTTTTACGTTTTTACATGTTCACAATGTTGAAATTACAATGGAACGATTTATATTTGATTTGATAATGAATTAAGTAATATAGATTCCTTGAACAATTTGTTATTGATAATAAGTTTAATATAAAATTTTATTTTTATTTATTTGCACATTCAAAAGTAATCTTTTCAAGTATTAATACAATAATTCATGTTAAAAAGTTAATTAGTGGTAATCGATTATGTGGTGTCATTATTACCTTGATTGAGGCTGATGTCCACCTCCTTGCCGATCTTTCTGCCAAGGTGGCATTTCTGGTGGAGGCGGTTCCTGTTCATAAGGTCTTCCTCCTCTATCCGGAACAGACCCTATTATCACTTTATTTACCCTACTTTTAGTGTTTCTGCGAACCTGTGCATTACTTGTTTTTTCAATAATAGCTAAGTCTTCACGTGATGCCAATACACTGGCCATAGATACATCTGGTTCCAATTTCAACTTATTTCTCTGCGAGTAAAAAATCGGCTTCAATTGTTCTTCCTTCATTTTAATCCTTTCTGACCACTAAAACATTTTTTAAATAATATATCAGATGAGTTAATTTAATAAATAATTCAACATTATTATTTTATAAAATTAAAGGAAATATTAATGGATTATTTCTTGTAAAATATATTTTTTTTGAGAACTGTGCATTTAAACTAACGTAAAATGAAGTTATTGTAACGTCCAATCGCTTCAACAACATCTCTCTTCTAATTTTATATTCTTCTTGGAGATCATGCTTAAGTTCATCTAATTTCTCCCACTGCTGATTCGATAATTCGCCATAAAATAATGGTTTGCTGATGACGTCGTATGGCACACTTTTCATTGCTTCTTGCACTTTAGATGTTAATCTCTTAAATAACATCTCGGCAGTTATATTATCTGGTGGTTTTTGGAACTTCAAAGCCATTAACATCTCCTTCAAATTTCTTGCAGTATCTGATTCATTCTGAAAATTAAAAAAATAGTTTCAGAAATTATACCTTGCTCTTAATTAAATACAATTAATTCATTAAGCATTAATAATTTTAATTACGCTGAAGCTAACAGAAATTTTCTAGCGGAAATTGGGCGAAAGCAGTGATTCTCATTTAAAAAGTTTTCGAAACAATTTTCCACTTTTTAAATAGAAAATACACAATTTTTAATTTAAAAACTATTCATAATGATAAATATAGTAATTAATAAACAATTTACATACCTTATGTTTTAATGTTATTAACAATTTTTATAAACAAATGTCAACAACTTTTAAACTGTGCATATGCAAACGACGAAATTTTGTACATTTAATCTTTGACTATAAACAATCGTTTATACGAAATTTGGTCGTTTGCATACCTCTAGTTTAATTGTTATTAGCAATTGTTCTAAACAAATATCAATAACTTTTAAACTATGTATACGAAAACGACGAAATTTTGCATAATTAATCTTTGACAATGAACAATTGTTTATACAAAATTTGGTTGTTTGCATATCTCGAGTTTAATTGTTATTAACAATTATTATAAACAAATGCCAACAACTTTGGAGCTGTGCGACCAAATTTTGTATAAACAATTGTTTATAGTTACAGACTAAATATACAAAATTTCGTCGTTTGCATATGCACAGTTTAAAAGTTGCTCGCATTCGTTTATAATAATTGTTAATAACTTTGAAACATAAGGAATGTAAATTACGAAATTGTTTATTAATTACTATTTTTATCATTATGAATAACTTTTGAATTAAAAATTGTGTATTTTCTATTTAAAAAAATGGAAAATTGTTTCAAAAACTTTTTCAATGAGAATCACTGCTCTCGCCAAATTTCTGCTGGAAAATTTCTGCTAGTTTCAACGTCATATAATTTTATTTATTCATATTGAAATTAAGCAGACAATTCCATACAATAACAATTTCCATAGTTTCCTTTGATTCAGGCTCCTTAGATTTTAATATTCTAGCGGCCATCAGTTCAGCGATTAAAAACTCAATTAGATAAATTTTATCTTCTTTCTCAGCCAATCGTTGATTAACATTTCCAGTCATTAGTTTCTTGTTTACACATCCAAGTTCTTTTAAAAAGGCGCTCAATTCCAATAAAAAAGAACTCGCATCATCTGCAGATGTTGTAGCGTTTATACTTTCTTCTACACCGCTGAAATCTCCGATCTGAACGGCCAGCCATGATACTAATCCAGTGAAATCTACTGATTTTGGTCCTAGATTTAATGCCTGGTAAAATCTTTCCTTATTTAATAAAGGACCATCATATCTGCAAATATATATGTCAATTAATAATTTATATATTAAATTAATTATTTTTAATTAAATTACAATAATTAATATGTACAATTTTTTGTAAATAATTAGACAATGTAAAACGAAGAAAAAAAATCTAATTATATAAAAAATGTGTCATTTTAACCATATGTATATAGTCACTCAAAAAATTGTAATAAATAATTAAATCAAATAAAATTAAAAAACATTTTCAAATGATTAATTAAAAAAATATATTCATATTAAACTTGACTAAAAAATATAATGAAACAAGAAAGCTGTTGTTTAATTTCTAATAAAAACTATTTTTCATTCACTTTTATTTATGATACAATTTTTTCTGACAACATTTTAACCTTATATTCTCACCCAATGTCTGACAGATTCTGCAGGATATCAATCTCCGCGTTCGGAATATTTTCAACAGCAGTATCCCCTGACATCCTGGTTTTTTAAAACGCAATTATTTATTTGTGAAAATTAATATTTTTATTACAATTTTAGAGTAGGATGAAATTATATACACCGCATCAAAAAAGTTTGGTTTTTGAAGTGCCGTTTTCATGAAGGAAAATTCGATAAAGCAATTCACATTACCAACTTGACGTCAGTAGTTCCTAATTTCAGTTTCAGTGCTGCCAGATATACGGATTTCTGAGGGAACGGGTGGTGTATAGATTTTTAAGTAATTAATTATTAAATAATTTAAAATAAATACAGACTTAATGATGTTGATTTCGAAGCAACTGTCTGACAGAAATTGCCTCTTGGTAGCGTCAAAAATACCAAGGATAATGACATGTTTCATGTCAAGTCTTGAAGAAGAAGAAGCCCGAGGTAATAACATAACCTCTTTTGTGGTGTAATTTATTTAAGTTATTATGATTAAATGGGATTAAATTGTTTGTTTGTTGCTTTTTATTCGTGAAATTGCTGAATACACATTTTTTATTTATTAAACAATTTTTTTATTAGTAATTTACATTATTTAATGTACAATTATACATTTGTTTATAATTTTCTATTTATTTAAACTATTTTAGATTCTTTTTTATGCAAATAATTTAAAATTAATAACTTAAACTATATGAAATTGAAATAAAATGATGTATGTACATTAGGGTGATCTTTAAAATGGTCAAATTTTTTATTTTTTCAAATTGGAAAATTTTGAAAATTTTAGAAATTGTTGGAAATTTTTGAAAAATTGAAGAATTTTGGAAATTTTGGAAAATTCACAATTACAAATTATTAATAATGCACGTTTATTCATTGTAAACTCAATCCTGAATAACATTTCACTAAAAAATGAATTTTCATTCATCATTCAAATAAAGTTTGAATAATGATTGAATTTCATTCATCATTCAAATCAAGTGTGAATAATAATGAATTTTCATTCATTATTAAAAAATCAGGGAATAAGAATGTCGCCATCTCTGCTACCAAGTGAAAACATTCCTTTTGTTAAAACACTAAAATTGCATTCTTATAGTGACTCAAATTACCTGAGTTTCCTCATTTTAACAATGGCTTTTAAACAAACTTCATTGCTCAAAAAGTTAAATATTGCTAGCATCTGATATAATACATATTAGCTGTAGAATAAAGAGAGTATAAGCTTTGCACCCACAAATTGTACCCCTATTAAACTACCACGTGATCACCAGATATTTAACTCATATAATATATATATAGTAATATTAATCTAAATTTATATTCTTTTATTTTCAGGCAGGGCCGCGCCAACCCTAGTGCACGCGGTGCACCGCACAAGGGCGGCATTTGTAGAAGGGCGGCAAAAAGTTGGGATTTTTTTTAATAAACTGCATTATTATTACATTTTTTTCTATTTTAAACGAAAAAAGTTTACTGTATTAATCAAAAATATAAAAACTCTCTTTTAGTGTTATATTATGAATTGAAAAATTAAATGCACTAATAAATAAGTATAAATTATTAAATTTTCAGAGATTTCATACATTTTGTATAATATAATATCGATTACTTTTGTTACTCATGCGGCAACTGTGAAGTCGCCGCTCAACTCTTATTAGCAACCTTTATTATGTCTACGGCATGAATAAAGCATTCTTTATCTTTAACACTTTAACTTGGCTAAATCAAAGATATATGGAATATAAAAACCAGTCTTTGTTCTACCACCGTGGTAAATGTATGAATTTTAGTTGTCATATAAGACGTAGTGAAAATTTTTTATTATCCGCGTATTGTGTATTTCATTTACTCAGCGGATTAATAAGAGCAGGTAATGCAATATATATTCAATATGCTGGCGATAAAATCCAGAACAATTATTTTTGAATTGAAACAATTATTTAGTTGTTTTTAACTATTTTTCTAGATGTCTGAGTTACCGAAACGTTTGAAGCTTTCCGGGGCTCAGTACAGAAAAAACAAGCAAAAAAAAGTTGAAGATGTGAAAAAATGTACATCTAATATAACACAATTTTTTAACGCTAAAACATCTAAACTAGAAGAAGATAATTCAGTTTCTAGAACTGTTATCGAAACATCAGGTATTTTTTATTCATTTTTTAAAATGATTTATAATTTAAATTGAGAATGTATTTATAAAAATTATTTTTTTTACAAAATTGAAAATTATTGATTTCTTGATTTTTTAATAGATAACATCACAATTATTGAGCCAAAATCTGCAGAAACGAATGTTGATAATAGTGCAGGCAATTCAAATGAAGACTTGATTACAATTATAATTGATATAAATGATCCTGCTAAATGGCCAATTAAATTGACGTCAAATATAAAAGAATATTTATGTAAAAAGGAATTCGTTTCTCCACGTGCATCGATTTATCCA
This sequence comes from Trissoscelio sp. ZL-2020, assembly GCA_022816885.1. Taxonomy (NCBI): domain Eukaryota; kingdom Metazoa; phylum Arthropoda; class Insecta; order Hymenoptera; family Scelionidae; genus Trissoscelio; species Trissoscelio sp. ZL-2020. The sequence goes on from JABFQK010000117.1 coordinate 7,285, forward strand.
AAAGATGATTCAGGGAGAAGTTTTTCAAATTTTTATTATGAAAGGAAAATGCCGAACGGTGAAATAGTTCCAAGAGACTGGCTGACATATTCAACTTCAACAAATCGTGTTTTTTGTTTTGCATGCAAAGTTTTTTCGCATGGTTCTTCTCCTCTGGCAAATTCTGGATTTTGTGATTGGCAACATTTAACGCAACATTTAACTTATCATGAAAAAAGTGATGCTCATATTCAGTGTACAATAAAATTACGTCAGTTGCAGAATTTGTCATCGCAGAAAACCATTAATACTTACGCGGAGCAATTATCATTGCAAGAACAAAAACAATGGAATGAAGTATTATTAAGAATTATTCACGGAATAAAATTTCTTGCACAACAAAATTTAGCTTTACGTGGTGGTAGAAGCAAAATCTATGAAAACAATAATGGTAATTTTCTCAAACTAATGGAAATGATAGCTGAATTCGATCCTTACATGTCTGAACATTTAAGAACTATTCAGTCAAGTAATAAAACAAGGCCTCATTACTTAGGAGATAAAATTCAAAACGAAATCATTAATTTATTATCTTCAGAAATAAAATCAAAAATTATTAAAATGATACAGGAAAACAAATATTATTCTATTATTTTAGATTGCACTCCAGACAGTAGTCATCAAGAACAAATAACATTCATTATCAGATTTGTTATGTATAATAAAGAAAAAGTTGAATTAGAAATAAGAGAACATTTTCTAGGATTTTCAAGAATCGTTGACAGAACGGGTGCTGGCCTTAAAGATTTTACTCTTGAAAATTTAAAAAACATGAATTTAAAAATTGAAAATATACGGGGTCAAGGGTATGATAATGGCGCGAATATGAAAGGCGTTGAGAACGGGTTACAAGCGCATATTCTAAGACAAAATCCTAGAGCATTTTATGTCCCGTGTTATGCTCATACACTTAATTTAGTTGTCAATGATGCTGCAAAAGTTAACGTTATAATAATTAATTTTTTTGGTATTGTTCAACAATTGTATAATTATTTTTCTGGATCTACAAAGAGATGGGATATCTTATTTGATAAATTAACACTTTCTCTACAAAAAATATCAGAAACAAGATGGGAATGTAGAGATAAAGCTGTAAGACCATTACGATTTAATTTACCTGAAATTTGCAAGAGTTTAACTGTAATAATTAAAAGTGATAAATTTGATATATCAACAAAATATGAAGCAGGATGTTTATTACAGAAATTAGAAGATTTTAATTTTATATGTTCTGTAATTGTTTGGTACGACATACTATCTCATGTAAATGTTGTTTCTAAAATGCTTCAAAATCATCAAAGAGATTTATCTTCAGCTATCAATCACTTAAAAAGTATTTTACATTATCTTCAAGAATATAGAAATAAATTTAATGACGTAAAAGAAATTGCATCGAAAATAGCTGAATTGCTTGCGGTTGAACAAATATTTTCATCCCCGCCCCGTCGAAAAACGAAGTTATTTGATTATGAACATGACGATGAAAGCATTACTGACCCAGAAGATTATTTTCGAGTCAATTTTTTTTATCCTATTATTGATACTGCAATTACATCAATTCAAGAACGATTTGAACTATATGAAAATCATAATGACATGTTTGGATTTTTATATGATTTCAAGAAACTAGCAGACCTAGATAAAGATGATCTCTTAAAACATTGCATGGACCTAGAATTAAAGTTAACTGACAATAAAGATGAAGGATGTTCAAAAGATATACACGCTGTAGATCTTTCAAATGAAATTTCAATTTTATTAGATTTCTTAAAAGATGATTTTTCTCCAAAACAAGTATTACAATACATATATATCAATGATTTTGTAGGAACTTTTCCCAATGTAACAACAGCATTGAGAATACTTCTTACACAACCAGTAACAGTAGCAAGTGCAGAAAGATCGTTTTCTAAATTAAAATTAATTAAAAATTATTTAAGATCGACTATGAATCAGGAAAGATTATCCGATTTATCGATCATTTCAATAGAAAAAGACATTTGCAACAGCATTGACATAAATGAAATGGCCAAAGATTTTGTAAAACTTAAACCTCGTAAAATTAATTTCGGTATATAGTAAAATAAATTGATTATGAATGTTACGTTTGTTAGCATTTACTATTTAGTACGTATATATTGTAACTAAGTTATGTATTTATGTACATATTGTAAATAAAATCTGTGTAAACTAAATAATATCTATGTAACAAAATTCAAAACATTAGAACCCGTAGGCGGCAAACAAAAATTTGCACAAGAGCGCAAAATAGCTTGGCGCGGCCCTGTTCCATGGATTTCTATGGTTTTCTATTGATTCCCATGCTTTTCCATAATTTTCCATGGATTTCCATGATCTTCCATCAACTTCCATGTTTTTCCAACAATTTTCATAGTTTTAAAGAAGTTTTCCATAGTTTGTTTTAAGAAAAAAAAAATAGTCTAATAAAATGAATATAAATTATTAACACAAAATGATATATTAATAAATTAATATCTCTATACTGTAATTCAGCTATAAATTGATAATAAATTTTATAATCGATATAGAAAAATATTTATAAATAATAAATTTAATATTTTCTGAACAACTAAATTTCAAAACTATTTTTCTGAAATTTATATTAGACGCTCATCCTTTATATTAGTAATTAAATAATTTCATATTGTTATTAAATATAAAGCTTAATTAAATATAAATTTAGGGTGTTGGCGCGCGAAGCGCGCAGGGGGACCAAACCCCCCCTAGTATATTATAAATCGATTGGACCAAATATAAACTGCACTACGATTCTCTGTATAGCATTTCAATTGCCCATTTTCTCAAGAAACTTATCGCCTGTCTTATCGGTTTAAGTGATTATTTATATTCTGTGTCATGATAAATTATTTTCAATAATAAATTTCTGTCGATTTTAAATTAAAAGATTAAAAACATTGAACTGCAATTCAATTCTACTAGACCAAACATTTGTTTTTCATATTCAATTCATGAAATCAATTTATAAATGTATGAAGTAATTAATATATAACGAAAATTATTACCCATATAAAATATATAATTAATTCAATTCATTATTTATTTCATAAAGATTAATATGTTTTAAAGTAATTTTAGACTGAGGTTTTAATATAAAAGATAAGGATAATATTGGTTTTAATTGATACTTTGTATAAATTACTACAATTGTTTATTGCCCTAAATTGTCTGTAAAATACACATAGACTTGGAGATAAATTAATTTAAAAATTCATTCTTCGTTTCCACTTTTGACTTCTAACCTTCTTTAAACAGACTTCGATTGTATATTTATCATATTTTAATGTCAACATTTAATACATTGTGAAATATTGCCGACTACATACATGCACAATTCTCTGTAACTTCCCTACGTCAATTTTTATATTAATTATTCTATTGATTATAAATATATATGATATAACTTACAAATTCTATTTAATTTATATATAACATTCACAAATTTAAAAATATAATGAAAATAACTGTACAAATATAATACTAGTAGTATTTGTTAAATAATTATATGAAAGTTGAAATGAATTTTTGAATTATAATTCCATAAATTGTTTGCCACCTTGCAAAATACTGGAGAAGAGTTAGGTACTGTATGCTTATTGCAGCATCATTCTAATGGCCTCGTTTGAACTTTATGATATACTCATGATAATTCATAGTAATCGAACCAAATAATTTATTCGTTATAGGTTGCCGATACATTTATATCATCTATTATATCTATATTGAATTAATTCATTAGATTCCTACACTTTGACTTTAAATCTGGGCCGGCGATACGACGGGAGTATAATTGATTGATAAAAGTGGATGTTTTACATTTTTCTAATCCAACTTTAAAACCACTTATTTGCCATTAAAACTAAATAAATGAATTATTAATAGTCACGTACGTAAATTTGCAAACGATTTTTACAATTTCTCCATTAATTATATCTTGAACATTATTATTACAATTAAAAAGTCATTTAACTATTTTTAGATATATGGTTATGACTATAAATTACTTCTAACAAATAAGTTTGTTGCATTAAAACAAAGATAATTGTTTAATCAAAATCATTTATCGCTTTTTAATGATCAAAATTTATTGTTCAATCTCTTTTCTCGCATTTGTTTATCAGTTCTTACCAGAATGAAAGAAGATCCTTTACATCTTGACCTTCTTTTAATTGTGAGAGTAATTCAGCGAGAAAGATATCCAACCATGATGATTTCTGTAAAAATGAGATCAACAATTAAGTATAAGCATTACCTACGTCATTCACTATTCACATTGCAGTAAGAAAAAAAATACTATCGACAATGTAGATAAAACCTTAAAAAAAAAACTAAACGATATTTAACAATCGATATTCATTATAAGTATAATATCAACTACTGGAGTAATTGGCAAATTGTAAAAACATTATGATAAGAAGAAAATTTATGAAAGTTTGACCTGTAAAAAAGAAAATCATGTCATTATATAAAACTTTTTTTAATGCTGGTAATTAGATGTGCATTTTTTGTATTTTTGCGAAATATTATCAGATTTAATAATCTGAGATTCAATTTTTCATTCAGCGGTGCAAAAATGTTACTAATGATTTTGAGTTATAAATAAAGTTGATAAATTATTATACTTATTAATAAAAAGAATAAAAATGTTGTAATAAAAAAGAACTTGTATTATATATATGTATGATAAAGTTACATTTTTATTTATTTTAAATTTTCTGTAGTATATTTAGAAAATCAGTTATTACAAATCTGATTCACTGTAAATGAAATAAATATATGAATTGAACTATTGTTTGTTAACTTCCGACTTTATCTTAACAAGTGTGAATCACTTATTAGACAAAGGTGATAATCACTTTACATGAAACAGGTAACATGGAACTTGTTATGATCTATAAACAATAATTGTGTTTCATTCAATCAAATTATACAGCTGTATTAAATTTTATACAAATAAATTAAAAAATTATTAATTATTAAATTCAAACAATTTTATAACTTATATATATATATATTTATTATTTATTTATGTTTTATAAAGGATAATTTCTACTTGAAACATTTTTGCACCTTGAATTGATTTTTCCATGATTTGTAAATAATTTCCCAGGGGATTTCATGTATGGCGGCTTCAGGTTACCGTTGATCGAAAATCTGAAAAAGTGTGTTTTGATGAAGCAAAAACCAGCAATACAACTCTCATGTCACGATATTGACATATACTTGCAACTTATAAGTTATCTTCTCGCATTTCTTGAAGACGGGATTTGCTGTCTTATGGAGACTTAAATAATAAAATTTGTGTGAACGAGTTTTGTTACATTATTTCCAAAATTAGAAATCAAATCCAAATTTCACAAATACATATAATTTAAATATCAAATTTCTGAAGGAAAGATAATGTTAATTGTAAAATAATGAATTAAAAATAGTTGAATTTAATAATTAAAAAAAAGGTATTAATCTTCTGTATTTTATTGTACAATAAAGTATTTTAATTAAGTGATATATGCTTTTTATTAAGATATCACATCAATATCTGGAATACTTCAATAATTATTAATAAAGTAATAATTAATCGAATTATTATATCAATTAAGAATAAAATGTATTATTTCCGCGTTGATAAAGTACAACTATGTGGACAGATTCATTTTATTTCTCTGCTTTTTAGAATTTTAAGTTAATCTGAACGGAAACATGTTATTGTTTATTTGCAAGATTATTTAAGATTATAAAACAGATTTGCAGAGATTATCCAATGCATTGTTTAAAGTAAATTCTTTCATGCTTTACAAGTTTCATAAATACAAATAATAATTTGTTGCAAATTATAATTACTTTTTTTTTATTATTATAATTTAAGAAATACAAAAGATTATTTTTATAAAGTATGATAGTTGAAAATTTCTTTACAAGTTCTAGATCTTTTGTAAAATGCACTACAGGTTTAGAATGAACTTAAACAATATTGGATTACCTTTAATTTAATATTGAACCTATAGTGAACTATTTATTTTCTCGACTAAAGCTAATTAAGAGGAACGTCAAGTTAAAACTGCTAAGTCACTTTAAAATTTTATTGCATTTAAAGAAAATAATTTTAGTTTCCAAAATTTTATTTAAACAATTTAAAATTTATATTCTATTCTAAAGTATAATAATTTTAATTTTAATTTAAAAAAATTATATTTTGATAAGAAAAATAAATTTTGTTTAAATTAAACTTTATTAAATTAAAATATATATTTATATAATATAATACTAGGTCAACGCGCGCGCTTCGCGCGCGCTTACAATGTTATTTGTCATTTTTTTATTATCTAACTCGATGATTATGTAAAATCTCGAGCGAGATTCCGTTTCTCCTTATTTTAAAA
>JABFQK010000118.1:0-13692 GCA_022816885.1 Trissoscelio sp. ZL-2020
GTCGGTCATATAGAAATTTTGTATGAAAATTTGTCCCATAATTAGAAAAAATGTTCCTAAATCGAATTGGGAAACAATATTCCTAATTTAAATTAATAATGCTGAATCCCACGTTTCAGTGTCAAAATTATTCTTAAATGTTTCCTAATTTTAGGAATATTTTTAACAGTGTACACGACGGAAAGATTAAATTGTAACAAAGGTAAATACATAATAAATTGTAATAAATGATATTTTTATCTATTATAATTTCTTGTTTATATTCATAAAGTACTTTTGCATAAAGTCCATAATTTTGTACGTATACCATATAATACTTTGATTTTATAACACTCTAACACAACTTGAAATTGCTCAAAATGATGAATGTTAAGTTGTGAACATTATTTTAAGTAATCCTTATGAAACGTTTCTACGATAGGGCTACTTTGTCTATTTAGCCGAAATTTTCACTAAAATATTATATTCATTTTATCTAAAATGAATTTTTGATATTTTAACAATTTTGATAAAATGAGTAATTGATATATTAACAGTTTTGATGAAATGCATTTTGGATAATATGAATTTTTGATATTTTAATAGTTTTGATAAAATGAATTTTTGATATAGATAGTTTTGATAAATTGTACGTTTGATATAATGCGTTTTGGATAAAAGGATTTTTAGATATTTTTACAGTTTTGATAAAATGAGTTTTTGATATATTGACATAGTGGATAAAATTAATTGTTGATAAAATGTCTACTACCCTTGTGCGTTACTGTAATGAAAAAATATTTCGTTTCGAAATTGATTTTCGAATTGTTTTATAAAAAAAAAAGTTAATTTAAATTAACATATTCTGCCCTTTGTCATTTTTAAAAAAATTATAATTTTGAATAATAAAAATTTGAATCTATTACAAATGAGGTTATGTTTATATCAGAGACGTAACAGCCAATCGCGTTCGTTTACGATTTATTTCAGCACTTTTCAAAATTTCATCACTTTTCAATTCATAATTATAAATTAATTGACATACCAAAAGTACTGATTTATCACCAAAAATATGTGTTGTATCTTTGCCTTTATTATCCCACGGACCTTATTCTTGCTTCTTCTTTCTTGTAATTGCACCAAACCTATAACCTCTTATTCGGCCAACGTTCACCTTCTTCTTAGTGACTGTTATTTGTCGGAATTATTTGTCGGAATGGCATAAAGGCCGGTTTCCGTGAGATGTACGCCGTGCGAGGCAGCAAGCAAACACAAGAGGTTAACATCACTTTAAGGTCGATACGGCTGTTAAGTGCATTACGTAATATTACTACGTAACGCTTAAGTGAATGAATACACCGACTAAAGGAACAATCAATTAAATAATTGTAATACGATTCATTTGTTATATATATATATATATTTTTTTTTTATTTTATAAAGACTAATTATAGTTTAAATTATTTTTCACACTTTTAAGATATTTTTATATATTTAATATTTATAATTTTCATTTAGTTTTTTAAAATTTCCATTTTCCATTCTTATTAATAATATATCATATTTTATATTATATACAGCTAAAAATTGAGATCTATTGTGTTATGTTATATTTTCATAACATTGAACGACCTTGTCTTGGAAACATGCAGAAGTCACTAGAAACTATTATTTCATCATGAAAGTGTAACTTAATAAGTATTAAAAAAAAATATATATATGAGCATTTTCATTACTTTTCGACAACTTTTTTTTAGGTTAAAAATTGGCCAAGTTTCAAACTTTGAGAATTTTTTGGAAATTTTTTTTCTGATTTTTTCCCCCTAATATCATAAAATTTCATTCACAAAGTAAAAAGTTATGAATAATTGAAGTTATTAATTTTATTACGATTTAGCTAAGATTATTGACTGTTTTTAAATACTTAAGTTTTGTGAAAATGGTTTAGAAATTAAAATTATTTCATTTGCAGAAGAAAAGTGTTCAGTCATAAACAATTATTAGCAATTAATATATAAAAGTTAAATTGAAACTGAAATTACTGAAATATAATTGAAATGTAAATTTTAATGTTAATTATATTAATTTTGTTTAAAAAATAAAATGTTTTATAACAAAAATGCACCAAATACGTATAATTATTCATTATTATATACGATTTGATTAATTAATTTATTTTAGAAACAAAAAGTTAAGTATTTAACACTAGAAAGACTGATGGCACTTTTTGGTACCAGTAGAAAAATTTGTCGAATGGCACTTTAATATTTTCAATCAGAATTAATTGCCCTATTACGACTTTTCATATTTTGATAAAATAAACATTTTTCAGTTAAAATTACCCCTCGTCTGTCATATCATTTTTAGAAAATTTATTGTTACACTCGAAAGACTAGTGGCACTTTTTGTTACCACTGCAAAAAAAATTAAGATATTAATTATATCAATAAAGATTGAGTTTTTTGTTGTGTCAATTGTTATAAATAGGTGAACATTTATGTTATTTTTGTTGCAAATACATAATATATTTAACTTTTTTGTTTTTTAATTATTGATAAAGTATTTTATTTCATTTTGTACCAATTCAGTGGCTAATTTTATTTTCACAGTAATTTTGATAAATAAATAAATAATATTTATTTAAATATGTTATAAACAATTGAATTATATATACTGATTAAAATTAAATTGAATCATATTATTTATTAAAATATTACTTTGATCATCATATTAAAAGAATATCTTACAGAAATTTAAAATTACAGGTGGCACTTTTTAGTGCCAACCGCCTTTCTACACTGTTAAAAATATTCCTAAAATTAGGAAACATTTAGGAATAATTTTGATACTAAAACGTGGGATTCAGCATTACTAATATGAATTAGGAACGTTATATGTTTCCCAATTCATATTAGTAATGCTGAATCCCACGTTTTAGTATCAAAATTATTCCTAATTGTTTCCTAATTTTAGGAATATTTTTAACAGTGTAGGGGGTATGCATAGTTTAGTCTTTTTAGTGTTAAAAATAGCCAATATTAGCTAATTCTTAATAAAATTAATATTTTCAAATATTCACAACTTTTTACTTTGTGAATGAAATTTTATGGTATTAAGGAGAAAAATCAGGAAAAAATTTTCCAAAAATCCCTCAAAGTTTGAAGCTGGCCAATTTTTGACCTAAAAAAAAATTGTCGAAAAGTAATGGAAATGCTCATATATATATATATATACGCATATATGGTTATTTTTATTATTATTATAAATGTATGACTTTTAAAATAATTTTAATATACATTTAATATTAGGAAATGTATACATTTTTTTGAATTTTAATTTAAAATTCAAATTATCTACTGTTTTATGATTAATTTGTCTTTTAAAAACATTATTTGGCAACCCTCTGGTGCAGAATAAATGCAATTAAACGAGTTATTCATAATAAAACTTTAGATAATTTTCAATTTACAAAAAGCGAAAAAACGACTAAATATTGAATTTTAACACACTTGGGTGTAATAAATTTGCATTCCACATTAAGGCTGTTTAGTACAACTTCAAGAGTATTTATGTGGGCACCTAAATTTAAAATTTCAGGTATTTACAAGAGTATGTTGTATAAATTACTAGGGAAAAAATTAAAAAAAAAAACACCAAAAACGGTGTTTTCATAACATCTGCGCGCCCTCTAGAAATTCTTTAAAATGTGAAATCTTTCAAAGGGAATCTTTTATCATCAAAAACTTTCGCTTTTTCGCCCAGCGGGCAAAATCTAATTTTTTCGACCCACCCTAGTATTTATATCTCTCCGTGTATTAATGCAGGGATACGTATGTTACACTTTTCAGAACAAAATTATACACTCAGGTTTACTATCATTTTGGAATGCTAATGTACTATAATTAAAAGTTAAACTTTATTATGTTTTTATGTACACATTTACGTACATTTACTTCTGTTTTATATAAGTTATATATTTTTATCGGATTCAAATTAAGTTATTATGTAAATATCGTACTAGTTTTTCAATTTAAATGAACTCTAAATTTAAAAAAAAAATGTTTTAATTTTTTTTCAATCTAAATTTTTACATATCCATTTATAAAACTAAAAACAAAACATCTTATATCATTTTATTATATTAATTATCTTGATTCCAGGAATACTATGGCTGCTAGTTATCTTAGTTACCCGACATTAAGAACAACACTATTCCGAGAGCGGTTATCACAATTTCCTCCCCTTCCTGCAACACTCGATCAGTTAAACAATCTCTTATCAGAGTGGCCTCGATACACAGACATATTTTATGGGGCTGTGTTTTCTGAGAATAATGGAGCTGCGTTGATTTTTTCAACTGCAGAGTTGCTGCAAGCTTTGAATCAAAGTGATGACGTCGCTGCTGATGCAACTTTTGACGTTAGTATATTCGTGTATCTCTCTTCAAGAATGTTTAAAAAATGTACACAAAAAATACTTTTACCTTAATTACTAAAATTTGTTCGAAATTCATTATTTTAACAAGTTTTGAGAAAAATTTTCGTATTTGTATTAAATTCTATGTTTGAAAATTTTTACGAATTTTATCAAATTTTCACATTAAGAGAAAATGATTACAAAATAACTAAAGTAATAAATATTATTATATTACATTTATTATATAGGTTGTTCCGCCAATTCCAGAGGCTCACCAAGTTTTTACAGTTCATTTCAGACACGCAGAATTGGTTAGTGTTATATTAAATATAATATATTAAGGTAGTTTTCCGGTTAAGCGATTTATAATATTATTCTCTCATAACAAAACAATTTTATTTTTACTTTTAATCTATCTGTTTAAGTTTCTAATATCTATGGCAAAACGCCATACTCAGTTAAGTTCACTATACCTGATTTTGAGATATTTACATTTAAAGTTTTAGTTTTGGCATATTAAATGGGCTTAGCTAGTTTTAATGTCATATGAATTCTAGTAAAATAACAATGAAAACATGAAAATGAGTCGAATTTCACTATAAAGTAAAATTTTTCGAAAAATGGACATAACTGGTTATGGCTTTTTTCCATAGATATAATCTAACATATTTCTTTATATTCAATAAAAAATGTATTACTCTTTTTTTAAGATGATTGGAGCAATTTATGTCTTGATGAACGGCAGAACTTCTGCTTTGTATCGTCAAGTATTCCAAGCGATACGTGACATCTTGCCTGATCTAACAATTCGCTACTTTACAAGTGATTTTGAAGCCGGGTTGGTTTCAGTAATAAGGGACATTTTTCCGAATGCAACAGTTGTGGGCTGCTGGATCCATTACATTAAGGTTGTTATTATTATTACAATCAAAATTTTATTCAAAATCTCCTAACTGTACCTCTATCCTAAATATGCGCCAATAAAAACTCCATATGGAAAAGATAATTAATGTATATTAAGATAGTTTTCATACGAATTCAAGAGTGGAATCATGTTTCTGCTTTCACTTTCCTTTAACTTTAACTTTCCTTTAACTTTACTTTAAATTTACTTTACTTTAACATTACTTAAACTTCACATTAACTTTCCTATATACATATGCTTACTCTTCCTTGCGCAGTAACATACATATTTTCAACAGTTTCCACATTTTCCAAAATTTTCCAAAATTATTAAAATTTTCGAAATTTTCAAAATTTTCCAAAATGCTCAAAATTTTCAAAAATTTTCAAAAATGACCAAAATTCAAATAATTTTCAAAAAATTTCCAAAATTCTCAAAATTTTGCATATCCCTGAAAACATGCAAATCATTTGATCAAAATTTTCGCCGCGCAGTGTCCACATATTTGATTAAATTTTGACCAAATTAAAACTTTATCAAAAATAGAGTAAAGTTTGATTAAAAATTTTCAATTAGCTGAAAATTTGAGTAAATATGCGGACTCTTCGCAACACAATTTTGCATCAAATAATGTTTATGTTTTTAGGGATTATTTTACTATAATTTGAAACTTAATATCTAGGGTCACAAAAATTAAATGTTAAAATGATTTCTATAATTGATGGAGTTACTTACAGAAACTTTAATCAAATATTCAATATACAGTATCAAATCTGTAGTGGAATCATGTTTCTGCTTTCACTTTCCATTAACTTTTCTTTTACTTTACTTTAACGTTACTTTAACTTTACTTTAACTTTCCTATATACATATGCTTACTCTTTCTTGCGCAGTAACATATACATATTTTCAACATTTTCCAAAATTCTTAAAATGTTCAAGAATGTACAAAATTCTCAAAACTTTCAAATTTTTAAAAATTTTCAAAATTCTCAATAATTTCCAAAATTTTCAAAATTTACCAAAATTCTTAAAAAATTCAAAAAATTCTAAAATTCTCAAAATTTACCAAAATTTATCTAATATTTACAAATTTGAAATTTTTGAGAATTTTAGATAATTTGGAAAATTTATGAAAATTTGAAAATTTTGAGAATTTTGGTCATTTTTGAAAATATTGAGAATTTTGAAAAATTTTGAAAATTTTGAGAATTTTGGAAAATGTTGAAAATATGTATATGTTACTGCGCAAGGAAGAGTAAGCATATGTATATAGGAAAGTTAAAGTAAAGTTAAAGTAATGTTAAAGTAAAGTAAAAGAAAAGTTAAAGAAAGTTAAAGTAAAGTTATAGGAAAGTTAAAGGAAAGTTAAAGGAAAGTTAAAGGAAAGTGAAAGCAGAAACATGATTCCACTCCTGATCCAAAAACTACAATAATTAAATTGCAATTAAACATTCAGTTTTAAGCTCATAATTACTTTCTGCAAGTTATTATGATTATTTTTTAAAGTAAAAATGAAAGTTTATAATATAATTTGGTGAATTTTATAATAAGGAAAAATAAAAAAAATATCATTAAATCGTATATCCATCTATAAACGTATATAAATTAATTTTTGTAACACGTGCACCGTAAATGGTGTTTTATGAACGAATTTTGAGGGCTGTAAGTATGCATTTATGGACCGGGTAGATAAAAATTTTTTACGGACCTGTGTTGTTGGACAGGGTAAATAACAATTTTTTACGGACCTATCTGGAAGGAGTGTTAACTCTTTGATGCACGCATTTTATTTTACACGTTCGCAAATAAAAAGATAGTGTTTTCATAGTTTTCGGGGTCGCTGATAACGAATTTGATATAAAAATTCAAAATTTCAAAATAGCGGATCCAATATGGCGGAACAAATGAAATTTTGTAATTTTGAATTTTTATATCAAATCCGTAATCACCGACCCCAAAAATTCATAAATGATGTAAATTTTTTGAAACTTATTTAAAATTTTCATTTTTGATCCGCCAATTTGAAATTTGGAATTTTTATCACAAATTCGTAATCAGCGACCCCAAAAACCTAAAAGATATGAATAGAGTGCGGATTATATGCAAAACCAATTTTCATTCCCCTTATAATGAATAATGTCGAAGAAAAAATACTCATATATTCATTTTAAATATTATAAAAAAACATGTTTTACGTAAATATTTCTTATTTCTTTTATTTCAGTCATAGAAAATTCCTCAATTAAGATTTAATTTTTGCATATTATCCGCAGTCTAGAAATGAATATTTTTTGATTATTTTAGGAAAATTTCATTTCTGATCCGCCATATTGAATTCGCCATTTTGTAATTTTCATTTTTATTTCAGATTCATATTAGCGCTACTCGTTTGCAGTTGGCAACACTCGTTCATAATCGCTGCCTTACCGCCCTAGGTGCATAATATACTATTATAACAACTGTGCTTTTTATTTGTATACATTTTTTATGGAAACGTAAATGTACTAATATTAAAATTTAAAAACTAAGGTTAAAATTTAAAATAATGAGTCCAAGGAGATAAACACAAATGTATTAATGCATATTATAGACTAGTACATTTACAATTTATTTAAATTTATTCAGCAATATTAAATTTATAAATGTTTTGCATAAGTTATTTACAAATTATTGCTTTCTTCTTTATTGACTACTCGGTCGTTACTTTACAGAAATAAATATAATGTGAAAATAGCTTATGAAAAACAGCTACAACAATAATGTAGTAATAGATATTGCAGAACATTGTGAGAGAAACTGAATTTTTTATAATTCAATAAATTAATTATTTACACTTTATTAAAACTTGCAATTACTCTACATCACTGTTGTTTAAGAAACTGAATATTTTTACTTCAAATGCAAACTTATTAGCTTAAAAAATGCATTGATAATATTGAAATATTTTTAAACTATAATATTATTTTCGCTTGAGAGTAACATTGGTACATTTACGTTTTTTCCCCATAAAATGGTATAGCGATCAACACATTAAGGCATTTTAATCTTATAATCTACGGTCTTCAGAGAGCTAATGATAAAAATAATTGAAAATGGCATAAGTTTTTAAAATTGTTTTGAATTATAAAAATAGGGATAAAAAACATAGCTAAAGTTTATTGAAATATTTGTTTCTTATAAGATGTATTCTTTATCTACCTTTTTTGTTTAAAATAATTTTTATACAACCAATAGTTTTGAAGATATAATTTTGTTAAAAAGACTGTTCTGATTTTGCAATAACACAAAATTCGATATATATCGAAAATAATCGAATAAAAAAGTGATGGTGCCTCGAATACTATTGAATAGGACTACAATGTCATAGAAGTAAACCCCTGAATGAATAATTATTTTTTTATTTGTTTATTAATTATTCTTTTAGTTATTTTTGTTAATTTCTGATAATAAAATTAACTAGTGTCCAGTATTTTCATTTGATATTAGTAATAATTTTAGTTAACCAAAAGGCTATCATTCACTATAAATTAAATTGTGATAAAATTATTCCGTCATGAGTTAACTTTCTAGAGACTCAAATGTAAATTAATATCTTTAAACTTCAAATGTAAATTTTACGTTTACGAAATTTCTCCCCTAATTAATATTTCCATATGCCTAATAAATAATTGATTGAAAGCAACTAATCAGTTCTCTACCAGCTGCATCATCTCAAAAGTTATATTGTTCATAATTGGACGATTATTACCTTAATTATTTGCAATCATTAACAATAACCGGATGCAATTATTGGGATGGAAAGTTATGCATGAAGCACACATAGCAAAGTTCACTTTGCTTAACATTCACTTACTAATTGCAAAAATGATTATACTCCACGTCCAAAATTATTAATGGCGACTTGATACTATTTCAATGCGACCGTTACAATCTTAAGATCGCGACTTGACGTAAATGGTTTCCTTTAATAGTTGCGCTTAAGGTTAGCGTAGCGCTCTATATTGTGCAAATCTTTCCCGCAAGCCGCAACAAATTACATAACTTACTGCATAAGGAACTTGACTTGTAATAGTTTAAACTAAAGGTGCAGCGTGCGGCGCTTATTAATAAGTTGGTGCATGGACGAAATAATAGCGCTATCGAGCGAAATAATATTGAATGAAAATACGAATGCGCAGATACTTCGTTTGAAGAACGTGAACGTTTTTAACAATCAGTCCCCCGGCGTTCTCTTTCTTTATTATTTGAATTCGATTTCGAGCGATTCCAAATATTGTAATTGGTTGTGCATTTTGTCAGTTTCCATTCTTCCTAAACGACGAAACTCGTTTCGACGTAATTTCATTTTATTTTAGAGACAAGTGGACTACTTTTATCGACGATTAAAATCAACTTTTCAGCGGTGTCCTACTCCGTTTCATTTTTTTTCTTCTTTCCCTTTGGAACCTTCGCACCTTTCTACTGTCCGCTGGAAAAAGAAAAGTGACTTGAATTGCAATGAGCGACTTTATTTATACTCCATCTCGTTCTCCTCTATTTATTGACATTTAAAACCAATCGCATTCCAAAATTTAAAATTTTCAGATGATCATCAGTTGTGAGAATTTGAATTCAGTTACCTTTTTTATTACTAGTTTGATCCCGTGAAATCGGTATTAAAAGTTTAACATCAATCGGGGAATTGTAAAAAACGCATCCTGGCGTTTTTAGATGCAAGGAATAAGAGAAAAAATGTCGAAAATCCGTCGCTATTTCTTATGCTTGAGTATCCGATTTTTATTACTTTATAGTTTACCGCGCGAAAGTTATTTTCACGACGTTTTATTCACGGCATGCATTTCGTGCGAATATATTTTCACTCGAGTTTTAACAGTAATATAGGGATTGTTTATATTTTTCTAATATTAAATTAAATTGAATTCATAAGATTATTTTCATACCCATCAAATTATAAGTAATAATATAAAATATTAAATAGTAAAATCTTTAGTTACATATATTTTGAATCCAAGTTAAAATAAAACAATTTAATACAAAAAGCAAAAAACTGATGTATGAAAATTGCAGTTTAATATATCATATTTAAATAACTTTTGTTTCATTTTAGTGCTTGTCAGAAATATTTTGAAATTCCTATTTCAAACTAACATAAATTATTATATTTGTGAAACAGTTAAAACTTTATCTGGTTGGAATATTTACTAATGAAGCATTTAAAATGAAACAAAAATATTATGTAGACATAATTTAAGTCTGACGTATCTGCGTATAAAATTATAGTACCTAGATGATTTATCCTTTTAATTTTTTTTTAAATAATCAAAACTATAAGAATTTTTATTAAACTGAATAATTAATTTGTAGTTTAGTTCATAATTAACGTCAAACCTGAAATTAATCAATGTCGAAAATTGCTGATTTCAGATTTTGATTTTAAATGACAAAAATTTCTATTAATTTATTTAATCACTTTGTATATTTAGACCGTAAAATGATATTAGGTATGTACGAAATATTGATTTTCACGAATTACTGCTTATAGAACGAAACATAATATTTCTAAAAAATACTTATACATACATTATGCAGTAAAATTTACCGTTATTTCGCAAGTGATTCATATCTACTGCATAGACGACCCACACTATTCTCAAAAACAAAGTAGAGTAATTTATGCCAAATTTTTGAAGTAAATATTTATTCATTTTCCAATAATACAAACTAAAAAAAAATGATCTAAACAATTCAAAGATGGTCGGTCAAAAAGTTGTTGATTTCATGTAGAATGATTCAGATATCATATAATACAACCTAATTTTATCGTGTTCAAGTCATGCGTATTTTTTTTCATACCGTTATAGAAAATCGTATCAGTTCATAATCATTAATTTTCATATGAATAAATATGAATTCATATGAATAAATCTTGTTATTTTTACTGTAAAATATATCTTATTATTATTAGCATCAACTTTCCATCAATTATTGGGGGAATATTTCTGCATCTATTTTGCAGTATATGTTTCTTAAGAATTAATAATATTCCTCATAATTAATTCCTTAGTTAAACATTAAAAAACATTTTATATAAAAGAAATTAAAAAAATAATTGTCACAAAAAAGTTTTATTGGATAAATATTTAATAGATTTGAAAAATTAGCTGATAATCAATAGAAACGCTTTACTTTCATTTTTAACTCTCATAATGTAACCCAATTCAACACAATAAATTTTTGAAACTTTTATTATGTGCGATATAAAAGCCTAATTAAACTGACAATTTTTCAAGTCGGATCAATTGCAAAAAATATAATGACATATTTTGAATTTAAAAAGAAAAATAGAAAATATCATTATTGTTAAAAAATATTGTTACAATTTTACATGCAAAATGTTTGAAAATCTTAAAATAGAAATAAATCAGTATTATTATATTATATAATAAATTGAAATATTAAAAATGTCCTTTAATTGAGGAAAGAAATTAACGTCAATTTTCATTAAATGTCGAGTAGAAAGGAATCATAATAATTTAAAGGACTATAACAGTTTGACACGAATTGAATTTTCGGGGTGTTTATTTTTCAGTTCTTCGTCCAAGTTCGCAAAGTTGTATTTTATGTATCGATTTGGGTGCACGCGCAACGAGCGATCGCTAGACTTTGAAATCGCTTTGTTACTATCTCCATTCTCAATTTCGTTATTTACAGTATTACGAGAGTGTTCCGCAGCGTTTGACTCTTCACGGAGTCCTCGCAACTTTGGCGATAAATTGCGCCGGTCGACGCGCGGACGGAAGATACGGACGGAAGTAGTAAACGACCGAGTAGTCGGACAGTAGTTTTAGGCGCGCCGACAGACTCGGCTGACCAAAGTGACGTCGCCACTACTTACTTGATTGTCTTCCATGATTAAGTGAAAGAAAATGCCGCAAGTTTATCAAACTTTTCACGACGAAATTATTTGAATGCGATGATGATGATGATACTCTCTAAAAGATAAAAACGGACATGTGGTTGTAACAATTGGAGTTTAAAGTAAAGATAAACTCGTTTTGAAACTAAACAACTTGCTTTGATAGGTTGTAAGAAAATGGTCCAAAGTGTAATAATATGGAGTGTAAAATATGAAGAGACTGTGGTTTAGGAGTTATTGGAATGTTACATTTCTATTATGAAACTAAGCATTTGTGATATATATTTTTATCTTTCTAATAAAATAATCGTGAAGTATTAAATAATTGTAAAAGTATTTTGAAAATCTTATTAATAAAATTAAATAATCCGAAAAACAGTTCTAAAAATAATCTGAAAATTGTAAATTAAAATATTAAGTTTTCAATATCAAATTTTGCTTTTTCAAAAGTTTTTTCTTAGAATTTCAGACTTTTTACAATCTTTCTAGACTGTTAGATTTGTTTAAACTCTTTTAAGATTTTTCTTAAATTTGTATTATACATTTTTTTAAACTTTTAGGCACTTTTATACTTTAGGGCTTTTTTCAGACTTTTAGACTATTTCGTAGTTAAGATACGAACTATTAGTATAAAATATTTAGATCATCTCAATTATAGAACATTCTAGTTAATTTTAACCTGTTTTTGTATTTGTCTTCAATAAATATAGTCATAAGGAAAATATTTTTGATTTATATGATATTAAATATACCAAAAGATTGTGTTCAATTTAAACATGTAAATTAATAGCTTTTTTTATTTAAGAAGCATTTAATTTCACATTTCACGAAATTCAACGACTCGATTGGAAAATATCATGTCATGTGACATTTCCTACACCGACTCAACTTTCCTTTAATAATTTACCGAAAATCAATTTCAGGTAAATATAGCTATTTGCGCAACACGGAGACGTGATGCAGATAATATTTTTAAAAAATAATTTCCGAGTTCCTTTTTATTACGTGGTAAATATGTTATTAAAAAATATAAGAGTAATATTCAAGCGGTTCGCCGTGAAAAATATTATTCGCAATACATGATTTCAGTGAAAACTAAAACTTTGAAGTTCCAATGTGATTTTATTAATATTACATTTTAATTTTTGCAATTTAGGTAAACTTCACTGAATTCCGGTCGTGTAAAAATATATAAAGAAATATACAAATTGAGAAGCACAAATTTAAAAACAAAACTTGAAAAAACGAAATTTGAGGAGTAATGTTGAGAAATATTAATATACTTAAAAGGCATTTTCACATACTCTTTGTGTTTTTAAATTCGTGTTTCTTATTTTTTTTTTATTTTTATTTTTTTTATTATTATTTCTCATTTTTTCTGTCTCAAAGTTTTGTTTTTAAATTTATCTTCTTAATTTTTGTTTCCCAAATTTTATTTTTCAAATTCTTTTTATTATTTTTGCATTTTTAATTT
>JABFQK010000119.1:0-13637 GCA_022816885.1 Trissoscelio sp. ZL-2020
AATATATGTGTCATATATGTAGCATGTAAGTCTCATATATATAACATATATATGTTTTGAAGGATTGTACTTCAAGTTTCCCAAATAATTTGGGAAATAATTTCCCAAAAATTTGTTTTATATTCTTATTTAAATTTAAATTCTTATCCACTTAAATTTTGATTTAAAGTCATATATGCTACATGTATGTCAACAAATATATCACATGTATGGTTACATATATGGCACATATATGTGACATATATACTATTTTACCTTGGATTTTTTAATTTGTCTTAAATTTCTATTACATGACAAATACTCGTACTGTTTTTATGTTATTGTCTATATCCTTTCTTTTATTTAATTTTTTTTGTTTTAAGAATTACCGTTATACAATTATCTGTTGATTCTTTTGTCTGACTCTGTTAATAAATGTGTATTGATTCCTTAATTGGACTAGACATATTTGCACGGGAGATCGAATTCGCGAACATCAGTTAATTTGTCAATACTTCCACTATTTTCTTTTTCTTTCTTTTTTTTGCCAATTCCCCCCATTTGTAATTTGAGAAACGAATACGAATGCTTCACTAATGGAACTGATATGCTATCACTTTTGTATCAATACAGAACGCTGAATTGACTTTGATTATGTCGTTATTACTGTCTGTTTTGAAATTACACGTACTCTAATGAACGGGCTTTATGACTACGATATGCAATAAGGATTACATCAAATGCACGAAGTAACTAATGCCATTACACGTGACACATTGCGCAACTGTCATTTCACGATCATTAATGAATTCTGTAAACCACGTTCATGAACTGACTTTTCATTCGACGACGAAATTTCTACAGGCTTCCCGACTGCATAACCATTGTTTTACATAATTTCGTCGATCAATGCGCATGGAATTAATTTATCCCAATAAAAATAAACATTGTTTAATTTTATTTTAAATAAAATGAAATAAAATGAAATGAAATTTGTTTTGCGAGCGAACACTTAATCATGCAACACGTTTTGCTAAATGAATCAAATATCAGTTAATTCGATCATTTAGTAAAATGGATTAAGTGTTCGACACAATGAAAAATGGAGTAAAATTATTGTATGCACATTGTTTATAACAAGTTCAATCAACTTGTAAACGTAACTCAACAAAATAATGCTATTCATATGCATATTTGAATTAAAATAATGAATGTGCCCGGGTTAATTACAATTCGAAATTTCGTTGCACGGCGTCGAGTGCCCTGATACATTATTTCATTAAATAGCGTTCTTTAATATTCAACAATGATAAAATAACGCATTATAATAATTCAATGTAAATATTTCGGATAACTGATCTGATCTAGTTTGTGACTGTTTTGTCAATGCGATTAATTATGTAATTAATTGATTAATTTATGTGTTCTATTTATGTAAGTAATTGGAAATTATTGATAAATGAAGCCAACACTGTTAAAACAAACGTCTTAATTTAAGACACTTTTTGTAGACGTTTTTAAGACATATGATAAGTCTTAAGCCATCATTGAAAAGTGTCTTATTTGTATTATAAACGTCTTATCTTCAGACGTATATTATGTCTGACTATAAGACATGGCTGACATTCAGTCACGTGTGTCTTAAATTCAGACACGATTGACTTAATTTAAGACATTTCATTTCGACAATTTTTAGCAGTGTAGAGAATTAAATTCTGATCATTATTCACCAAAAAGAATTAAATTCGGATGAAAATTGGCTCAGTATTACTAATTTGAATACAGAATAACATACAAAATAAAGTTTTTAGATATAAAGGTACGGTTTAAAGTTTAATGATAGTATTACTATACTCTCTGACACCGCTAGGAATAAAGCGTTATAAAACAAAAAAGAAGAGTTATCAACATTTCGATTCATAGTTCATGACAGAGAAAGGTTCAAAGAATACTATTATGCAAAAAATTTCGGAAAACAGGTCATTTTTCCGTGGAGAGTCCCCTTAAGTAATTATTTTATAATGGCTGTGCTCGATTGTTATCATGTTAGCACAGCCATTGTATCTTGCAATAAATAAAATAGTATGAAAATTATTTTCTTTCGGTTATTAACAAAAAAAATTTTGTTGTGTATTTTATTAGTTAAGACATGTTTTATGTAATTCCTTTATCATGGCTGTGCTAACTTGGTGTTATATGCAAACACAACCATTGTATCTTTAAATAAAAAAGAGAAAAAAACTGATTCTTTCGGTAATTAATTAGCAATTAAATTTTTATTGTGTAATTCATTATTTAAGACATGTTTTAAGTATTTATTTTATAATGGGTGTGCTAGCTTATTGACATGCCAGCAAAGACATTGTACCTTGAAATTAATTAAATAATAACAATTTTTTCGGTAATTAATTAGCAAATAAATTTTTATTGTGTATTTTATTACTTAAGACATGATTTATGTAATTATTTTATCTTGGCTGTGCTTGCTTGATGTCATATGCTAACACAGCCATTGTATCTAAAAAAATATTAACAATATTTGTTTTTTTGGTAATTAATTAGCAAATAAATTTTTATTGTGTAATTTATTATTTAGGACATGCTTGAAGTAATTATTTTATCATGGCTGTGCTAGCTTGATGCCATGTTAGCACAACCATTCTATTTTTCAATAAATAAAATATTAAAAAATTGTTTCTTTCGGTAATTAAATAGCAATTAAATTTTTATTTCGTATTTTATTAGTTAGGACATGTTTTAAGTAATTATTTTATCGTGGGTGTGCTTGCTTGATGTCGTATGCTAACACAGCCATTGTATTTAAAAAAATATTTGTTTTTTTGGTAATTAATTAGCAAATAAATTTTTATTGCGTAATTTATTATTTAGGACATGCTTGAAGTAATTATTTTATCATGGCTGTGCTAGCTTGATGCCATGTTGGCAAAACCAATCCAATTTTTAAATAAATAAAATATTAAAAAATTGTTTCTTTCGGTAATTAAATAGCAATTAAATTTTTATTTCGTATTTTATTAGTTAGGACATGTTTTAAGTAATTATTTTATAATGACTGTGTTAGATCGATGTATTTCTACCACAGCTATTGTATCCTGAAATAAATAAAATAGTGAAAATTTTGTCCTTCTGCTAATTAATTAGCAATTAAATGTTTATTGTAATGTTTATTATAATTTTTATTGAAATGTTTATTATAATATGTAATGTCTGTGCTAGCTTCATGTCATGTTAACAAAACCATTCTATTTTTAAATAAATAAAATATTAAACAATTTTTTCTTTCAGTAATTTAATAGCAATTAAATTATTATTTTGTATTTTAATAGTTAGGACATGTTTTAAGTAATTATTCTATAAATGCTGCGCTAGTTTGATGTCATGCTAACACAGCCATTGTATCTTGAAATTAAAAATATCAAAAAAATTAATATTGTGGTAATTAATTAGCAAATAAATTTTTATTGCGTATTTTATTAGTTAAGACATATTTTATGTAATTATTTTATAATGGCTGTGTTAACTTGATGTCATAAGCAAACACAGTCATGTTATGTTTAAATAAGAAAGAGAAAAATAATCTTTCTTTCGGTAATTAATTAGCAATTAAATTTTTATTGTGTAATTCATTATTTAAGACATGTTTTAAGTACTTATTTTATAATGGGTGTGCTAGCTTATTGACATGCTATCACAGACATTGTATTTTGAAATAAATAAAATAGTTATAAAAATGTTTTGTCGGTAATTAATTAGCAAATAAATATTTATTGTGTATTTTATTACTTAGGACATGTTCTAAGTAATTATTTTATAATGGCTGTGCTAGCTTGTTGCCATGTTAGCACAGCCATTGTATCTTGAAATAAATTAAATAGTAAGAACAGTTTGTTCGGTAAATAATTAGCAAATAAATTTTTATTGTGTATTTTATTAGTTAAGACATGTTTTATGTAATTATTTTATCATGGCTGTGCTAGCTTGATGCCATGTTAGCACAACCATTCTATTTTTCAATAAATAAAATATTAAAAAATTTTTTCTTTCGGTAATTAATTAGCAATTAAATTTTTATTTCGTATTTTATTAGTTAGGACATGTTTTAATTAATTATTTTATCATGGCTGTGCTAGCTTGATGTCATGCTAGCACAGCCATTGTATCTTGAAATTAAAAATAGCAAAAAATTTAATATTGCGGTAATTAATTAGCAAAAAAATAGCAAAAAAATATAGGATAAAAATTATTTGGTTGTGTTATTATGGCTGTGCCAGCTTGATGGATCTGAAAAATTACCCCGAAAACGATTTTTAATGTTCTCAATTCCAATGCATGTGCGTCAAAAATTAATTTTTTTGTATGCTTTTTGGATTTTTTATGTGCATTTGTAACATATTTATTCATTTTTTTGTAATTTTAATGAGATAAAGCCTATTTTATGAAAAATACCATTAAAAATGAAACCATTTTAAATTTACCATATGATAATTAAACTGAAAAATTTAAAAATCAGAAAAACATGACAGATTTAGCAACTTTGACGATCTATAAAAAGGGGAAACTGAAGTTATCGATGAAATTCAACTTTATTTAATTTTATCTATGAGGACCGACATTGTCAAAAACCTTAAAAAAAAGAAAAAGTGATTTGTAGTTTCAATCAAATGTTATCTTTAACAGATAATTATGATAATTTCACTACAATTTTAATTAGTTACATATTTTACTACCTCCATCGAAGAAGGTGCCGTGGTTCAGATGTAATTTCCAAATTAATACAAATAAGTGAATACAAAATTCAATATTTTAAATGTTTGAATTCATGAAAATTGTTTCATTTGTAAAAAGTAATTCACTGTGAAAATAAATAAAATATATTGTAGATTTGAAAATTAATTAACAAATAGAAAAATAATAAAATAAATTGAAATTAATTTTATTTGTATATTGTAAGGACAATAACTGTTGCAACAGTTAACTTTGTTAATAAACGAAATAAAGTAATTTCATTTTATTTTATTATATTTCATTTTCGTTTGTTCATTTTCAAATCAATAATATAATTTATTTATTTTAACAATAATAATAATAATAATAATAAAGGCATGCCTGTAAAAAGAAGAGTTTTTTAAAAATTTGTTTATTCAACAGTTTTAAAAAATTTAAAATATATGTATAATAAATGTATTCTACATTAATTATAATTCTTTAATTATATATGTATAAGTTAATATATATATTTATTAATTTCTTTCCATTAAATTCTGAATGACTTTTGAATTAGCACGTTTCTCGACCAAGCGTTCAATTAACACATTTTTTAGTACAATTCTGAATCGGCACCTTCTTCGACCAAGGTAACGATTTATTATTGTAAAAAATGTTTACTATTTACATTTTTCTTAATATATTGCGTTATAAAAAACTTATATTTTTCAGTTCTTAATACTCCACAATTTTTTTATCATAAATTTGTCTTCAATTTACATCCATTTATGATTACAATACAATGATAAATGGAACTATAATTTCAGCTTATTCGAAACACATTCTATTTGTCATAATAACAGTTACATTGCAGGTGAAGCAAAAAATTTGTTGAATAAAGAGTCGCATTTACAAATTTCTTTCTTTTTTTGTATGAAAGCAAAAAAGAAAATATCTTTCCGTCTATTTCATAGATCCGTCTCTCTACCTGCCCACAGCCTATTCACAGGGTGCATACATAAGTAGAAATGAAAAGAAGAATGAGCATAACATTTGGGATGCGCGCATATTTGGTATATGCACGGTGTGCGCTAGCCCAGCCTGGCCATGTGCCCGATATGCGGATGAAGAAGTATTTCCCCGACAGATGGAGCAGCAAAAGCTTGGACACAGCCCAACGTGAAAAAATGTATTTATGTTCGACGAGGGCAATATTTGTTTGTTTTTAAAAGTCGATTGCAAAAATGTTGCTTGACAATAACGGAGGAATTAATAACGTGCTTTGAATCGATATGTCCAGCGTAGAGGAAAAAGCTTGTAGAATATGATTCAACAGATATATTTTTTATTATTATTAATATAATGGCTTTTTTTCCATTGATTCTTCTCGATGGCTTCTGCGGAAAGAACATTTTTTCATATATTTCACGTTGAAAATAAAAACAAATAAATGTGAGCTGGTATTTGCGAAACGTTTATTAATATACCACGAACTTTTGTTTGATTTATTCACTATGAGTTACTAACGAATAGTAATGATTAATTGATATGTTTTGAATAAGCTATTTTAGACATTTTAATCAGAAAATTATTATTGATCTGATGTTCTATTATTAATATCATCATGTGTAATTGATCATGTGGTAAATTGATGAATAAATTAATATTATTTGCATAATTCCGAATCCATTATATAGTCAAATTAGTTACAAAGACCTTCAATTCTAATTATAATACTAATAAATAATGATGTTAATAAACTATGTATGGTTTTAAAAGTAAGAACTATTAAAGTGTATATAAGCTGTGTTAATATTGTGATTTAACTTGGGGTTTTGCTTAATGAATTTTTATGATTGCTTTGATTTTTTGACTTTTATTGAGTGCATCATGTTCATGGGATCACGGCTGCTGTTACACTGATGAGACGCTCATGTAGTACCAACTTTACAAATAAAATACATGGAACATAATGAAATGTATAACATAATAGAATAACATGGTGTACTATAACAATGTTGAATAATATTATAAATGTGTCATATAAATTGAGATATAAATGTTTGTTGTAAATGTGACATAAATGTGTAATATAAATGTAAACTGAATGTTTAATATGTGTTATTTAACAACATAAATTGCCAAAATTTGATTAGATTTCATCAGATCTATCATATAGTTGAAATTTCACTTGAACCTCCCCTTAAACAAAATAAAAAAATTATAATTTAGAATGTCATACTCTTTGGAGGCTTTTGAATTAAATAAACTTGAAAAATAATTTTTATTTACAGAAAGTACATAGTATATCTTAGTATATCTTATTCTCAATTATTTTTTAATAATTTTAAATTTAATAAACTTTGAATAAAAAGAGATTTTTTTATGAGCTACACCTGTAAACATATCTCTAAAAACATCAAACAAAAAGACCAGTAACAACCTGACATTATCTTTGACTTGCATTGCACTTAATTACTCTGAATCGTATTTTAATGATTGTCTCGTGACCTTTCACCCCTGCTCTTTTTTCGTCATCATTTATATTTCGTTTATTTCTCGCCTCGACCATCCATCATTCGTGCTGTCTTCGACGAATCGAACTTTAATTCCTGGTCTTGACTCAGCTTTGTCTTTGTTGCAGCCCATTACCTCTGCTTCTTCCAATTGTTCTCGAATGCAATTAAATGCGACTCGATCACCTTGCACTAATGACTTTTAGCATTATTTTGTTTATTATTTAACAAATTACTACTTTCGTATACTTTCACTACAACTTGCAGTTTCACGTAATGACAAATCTTTTCACTCGTAAATTCAGACAATGGAAATCATTTCATTTTATAATGTTAAGATTTTTCACTCTCATTTCACTTATATTATGAAAGTCGGTTAATATGTGATAGAATTAATGGTGTGTATAATTTTAGATATTAATAGTGAAAAATTGTTGTTTGCATTCCATATAATGAAAATTGATAATTTCATTAATTAATTAATAATTTTAACATATCTTATAAGATATAGAAATTACTGAATTTGAACGCGAATATTTGATTTGAGCTTAGCCAACATGAATAAGTCATTTTTAGTCGATAGGTACATTTTCAATAAGTGATCACAGATTAAGCTTATAATCGGAAAATGTTATTTAATGAGATTCAAAAAAATAATAAGGAACCGAGAAAAACTGCTAAGCGAAGTGGGGTACCGCATTATTTTTATATAGAATATAAAATATACTTTTTAACGTTTTAGTAGGATATATCGCAATAAAATTAAAGCTTCAACTTTATTATGTATCTTCTTGCAGACTTAGCTGTTCATATTTTAATAGATTAATTTTTTTTAGATAATTTGCAACCAGATTACACTATCCTATTTACAGCATTTTGACTGGATTGTTCACCGCGTACAATGATAATTTAACACTTTTGAACATGAACAAACGTTTTTATCTAGTTTTTCTCTTTGGAACCATTAAGGTGAAATATCAGTTGGATCTACTATCTCTGTCGCACATTCTAGGGCTTTTATATTTTTCATTTTTAGATACTGAATTTAAAAAAAAGGATTTTATAGTGATCTGTGTTTATCATGGGAGAATGTTGATATCAAAGAAATTTGAATTTTCAATGAAAATTGAGTTTCATTTTTTGGAATAAAATGTTAAAACGATAAAAACAATTTTATTCCAAAAATTCTACAAATATATTAATGACTAATTTCTTCTCATTGCTGAATTATTTTTGGAAATTGGTGAGGAATGTGAAGAAATCAGTCATTAATATATAATTAAATTTTTGTTTGTAGATTACTCATTAATTTCTGGAAAGTGTTCATTGATTTCTCAATTCTTTCCATATATGTTTGCACTATTTCTCAAAGAAATAGCAGCGCCACCTAGCGTCAATAAGCAGAAACTAATAGAAACAAAATTACATGAACTACACGAAAAAAAAAAAACTATGTCTGCTATATTAGATTGTTAATTTGACAACTAAAATCGTAATTTGAGCAGCGAAATCATAAATAACTTGACTCTTCGAGCTCATTACCAGTCACAAATCAAGCGAAGAATGAATAAAAATCGGCTATAAAAGAACTGGACATCGGCATTGATTCATAATATAATAAAATGATGAACGCTGATATCGCGTCCGCAGGAACGCGGTTCACTATCTTGTGATCGTTCTGACCCTCAGAAACAAAACCGCGTTGGCGTCTTCGCGTCTCGTTCCTTTGTCAGACGCAAACGCCGCAATGTGTTATCTCCGTAATAAAGGTATGAGAACACGCACGTGGCACACATAACTCAGTGTTCTATGGGAGCGACGTAGGCACGATTAATGCCCCGCGTATCGAGCTCCTACATCCAAAGCAGATACACTTAAGTGCATCTATTCATTCGTCGCATGCCTGGGAAACCTGGTCCCCGGTGTATCGGGGGAGACAATCTCAAAAGAATTTTCGTTTTTGGCCTCGGCCCATGCAACAAGATTAATGGTATGCACTTTTTTATTCCGCCCGTTACGCGCTAAATTGCTTTCGGATGTTAATGGAAGGTACTCGATAGTGGCGAGATACGAGAGGAAGGAGATAGATCCAATTGAGCCAGAGCAAGGTGAAACTGGAACGGTAAAAATAGCGGCCCATTAAGAGTGTCATTAATTCTGGACTAGTTTTCATGCTCGAGCTTCGGGAGATCTGTCAAAATGCAATTTATAGGCTTGATAATTGAGGGAGACTATGATTAGAATTCTATAATTCGAATACATTATCGAAATGTATAATTTTTGATGTGAAATTTTGGGGGTAACAGAAAAACAAATCTTTCAATTTATAAAATAAAATTATAAATAAACGATCAAAACGAACGATATATAATTTTATTTGTTTTTCTCGTTTCCATTTCATAAATTATGTCAAATTATGTTAATGTTGATTAATTAATCATTACCACTTAATAATTCAAGATAATTACAGTTAATGTTTAATTCATCATTATTTTCTTATAATTTAGTGGTTCTTTTAGTTCATTCAGGTATTTTCAAAGTAAAGTGGGACTCTCTTGTGTCAACCGGATACTGGTGACTAGAACTAGAATGGTATAAATAGTGGATCACTTAAAGTGCTATAAGTCCGAGTTCATTTTCCCCTTCGAATGACATAACTGTCAAAATGCAGTTTAAACGGTCGATAATGGGGCTAATTTATTTTCATGAAATAGTTGTTTGGTGGATTTCTGTTTTCCAGAACACGGAAACACATTTTATTTTCTGTTTGGTAATTTATGCTTTCATCGTAAGAAAATGAAGTAACTGTTGAAACGAACACGCCATAAAAATATAAAAACATTTTTTATTTTTTGATGGCTTTAAGTTATAAATTACATTTGGATTGATGCAAGGAAAGAAAAATAAATATTAAACATTTGAAATTATAACTTCAACGTTTCAAAATCTGACTGAATGATAAATTGGAAAATTGCATGAACTTTTTACATTATGTTTAAAATAATTTAATTTTTAAGATAATAGCAATGTTTATAAATATATCGTAGTATCGTATCAATTGAAAGGGTTCGAATTATAAAAAATTAAAATAAAATGAAGAAAATTTAATTTAGGTAAGATCACAAATTGTTCTTTTAATTAAAATATTTCAAATATTTTATTTTAACGATTTTATTAATTTATTTTTATGTTTCAGGATACAAGAGGTTACACAATAGTATAAAAATATCAATAAACAAAGAAAATATTTTACTGATAAAATATCAATTGTACTATCACATATTTTCTATCATAATTTTGAAATTGTTTTTCAAAATCTAAATTTCTACATAATATCAACAAATAGAAATTGAATAATAGAAAATATCCAACTAAAATCTACACGCACAAAAATAGACATTAGTGAGTAACACTCAGAACATTACTGAGTAATGTGATTGGAAAATTTTTCGATAGTACATTACTCACTAATGTTCTCATATTACTCCCTAATGTTTTCATATTACTCACTAATATTCGCATATTTCTAAGTGATGCGACGAATATTATTCGGTAATGTTCCAGGTGTTACTCATTAATTTTTTTGCGTGTACAAAAATACGTACACATTAGAAATGTACTCGGTAAGAAATCTTATAGATGAGTAATTATAACAAAAAAATTTATATTTTTAGAGTGAATGCACCAGTGAATGGTCGTTTATAACAAAATAATTGTAAATTTTAACGATAACAAAATAATAGTGACTGAATTTATGGCTAAAAATATTCTCTGTCATTTTACGGACAAATTGGTATAAAATACCATGTATTTATATTTTTTCGTTCGTCCGAAAAAAATGTAAACATTGCGTGTTCCGGCAGTTTTCGTCAAAACATCTCAATTGTTCCTTCGCAATAGTAAATCGTCCTCGGTAAATTATATTCAAATTTATATATCTCGCATTATATCAGTTAAAAATAGATGTTTTATGATTTGTTTGAATCGTTATTTATCAAATTTCATGAATAACATGAAGTTTGTGTAAAAAGTTAAGAATTAGTGTAACAAAAACAGTGTTTTCTTACTGGTGCCCTGAAAAGGTTATGTCTCCAGTGAATGTTCGCGAAGTGCAAATCATTCTTTCTTGCAACAAAAATTTCAAATCACTTTGTTTAAACTGACTTTTTTGATAATACTTCAAGAACCATCAACAATTCTTATAAAAAACATAACCTTAATTTATATATTTACATTTCATAATAAAATCTGTGGCTATATGGAATAACCAGGTAAGTCACATTTAAAAAAAAAATGAGTTATTGTAAAATTTGTACTCCTTTTTAAATCTATTTTTATTGTATCAGACTACATTTATTATAAACTGATTAAAATCACGATTTTTATTTAAAAAATCGAAACAATTTATTCATTTGATTAATAATATTAATAATCAAATAAATCATGTTTTTAATCAAATGATTAAAATCATGCTAACCCTGATGTAAACTAATAATAATAATAATAATAAACGAATCGATTTTGTGAAAACATTTAAACAATAATCTTTGTTTATAATGTTTAGGGACTAACTAAAAGTTTATTACTAGTAATTTAAGAAAATTAAAAACTCATATAAAATTGACAATAGTCATTATATTAGTGGGTTACTTCATCCAAGAGAAATGTAATTCGATACGCCATCTGCAGCATTCAAATATAAATTAACTACAAATAAAAGTGGTTAATACTGAAGTTTTTTCTGAAATCTATAAGTAAAAAATAAAACAAATTTTAAAGTAAATTTTGAGATCAATTTAATTATCCATGGGATGTATAATTTTTAAATTTATTGCACTTTTTGTTAGTTAGTAAGGTAAAGGACCCAATTTGTGTTAGTTAATCAAAATAATATCGATTAAACATATGAAAAAAGTTGTTTTTAACAATTATTCGAATCTTAAATATAGTATGATGCAAGTTAATTTGTTTGATTTATTGATCTAATAACATAATTTTGCATTTATGTAACTAACACAAATAGAGACTTTAAGCTAACACAAATTGGGGCTTTTACCTTACATATTTTATTCTAAAATGAATTTCTTTTTTGCAATTTTATTCATTTGTTGTTTAATTATTTAAAACAAGAAACAAATTTGTACCTACAACAAAATATAAGTCAGAATAGTGTTTCCCATCAAAACCAAAATTTTATCACGAAAATCGAACAGTCAATCGAATTACAGGATGTATGTAACGTTGATACAAATCGAGAAAGCAAAATTCGACTCAAGAGAAAAAGTTATCTCGTAACGACGTCGCGGTGCTCACATTGTAGCTATTTGTTTTTGTTTTCACGAGATTGCGGATCTTTTACTTTCTTCTTTTCCGTGCGATGTGCCGCGTCAATTGCAAACATATCCCGGTGCTCGGAATTGTCGCGAAACGAGTTTTTACAGCTTTCGCTTCGCTATTAAAACTACTTCGCACATTTGGTGCACGATTGCATATTCGACATTAATAGTCTTTGAGATTCCATAATATTACGTCATTGCACTTACAATTTGTTCTGTGTTGTTCTTCTATTATAAGAATAATCATTGTTTTATTGTAAGCTGAAACTAAAGACTTCGACGTTACCGTTCTGAAGTTATGTAACGCTGGTCTTAATGCAATTGAAATTAATGATAAATAAAAAAATCTTAACAGTCCTAATTAAAGTTTAATGTTAAAACATTTATAAAAATTATCAAGTTATGTAATAATACCCATTTTGCAATAGAATTATGCTAAAAACGTCTTATTTCATTAATTATCAGATTTTTCAAAATCATTTTATTCTTATTTCAAAAAAATTACGAAAAAAAATCCTAAAAATTATCCTTAAAAATTCTGATATGTTTTCATCGCATTATCATAGAAAATTTGTTGCTAATGGGAGATTCATTTGCGAATTACTGACGAACATTGTTTCAAATGAAATACATTATTCGTGCGCATATTCCTCGTCTCGTACAATTTTTCGCGGAAAAAACTTTCCCGAAGGAAAATTAGTTTACGTGTATCAAACGCACACGGGGGATTAATTTTGTTCTTCTCTTACGGTAATGTCGCCCTACTTGTCGGGAATTGCGCCATGCAATACATTATACATTTTTCTCATGATTAATTATTAAATCGTAACAAGCGCGTTAACTAATGATGAAAGACTTGAAGTAGCTGCATCATGCATGAGAAATCATGGTATGAGGTTAAAGAATTCTCCATCGAAGGACATCTGCTAATTTTACGACAAAATTATCTTTTAAATTCTATTAATTCAAATGTAAAAATGAATGTCTTTATCCATGTCAATCATGAACTACAGTCAAATCTGTATTTCTTTTTACAAAATTTCAACTGAAATCTTATTTGCATAATACTTAATATATCATG
>JABFQK010000120.1:0-13628 GCA_022816885.1 Trissoscelio sp. ZL-2020
GCCTTAAGTAAGAAAATAAAGAATATAAAATATCAGCATTAGGAATCTGGGTGTTAATTTAGACTCTAAACTCGTCTTTGATATACATATCTCTGTGATTCTGAACAAAGCACTGAGAACACTTGGCTTCATAGTACGTAATACCTCACTATTCTACAGTGTTAATACTATGAAAATTCTTTACACCTTAGTCAGACCCATACTGGAATATGCCTCAGTTGTCTGGACTCCTCATACGCATTCATCCATACAATCTCTGAAGAAGATGCAGCATAAATTTTGGCGTACAAGCGTGGAATTGAGATGTCCAGACTTGATCATGATTACGCCAGACTCTATGAGCTTTTCAATATGTTAACCCTCCAACATAGAAGAATTATCTGTGATCTAGTTTTTTTTCCACAAAGTACTATCTGGACATATTAACTCTATGGAACTAGTTTCAAGTATCAAACTGAATGTACCCCGGAGAAGGACTAGGAACACCAAACTCTTTTGGGTTGGCAATGCGAGGACCAATTATAGAAGATTTGATACTTTTCTGAGACTCTCTAGGACAGCCAATTTATACTCTAACATAGAAGAACTATCTGTGATCTAGTCTTTTTCCACAAAGTACTATTTGGACATATTAACTCTATTGACCTAGTTGGAAGTATCAAACTGATTGTACCCCAAAGAAGGACCAGGAACACCGAACTCTTTTGGGTTGGCAATGCGAGGACCAATTATAGAAGATTTGATACTTTTCCAAGACTCTTTAGGATAGCCAATTTATACTTCCAACATATTGACTTTTTTTATCCAAACGTTGCAACTTTCAAAACATGTCTACTTAAATAATAACATTTTCCGTCGGTATCATCTATTATCTACTGAAAGAAGTCGTTGATAATACACTGAAAACGTGACGAAATAATATCTTTTCACATTGTAGAGGGCAATTGCACAAATATGAAGTATAAAAGAGACGTCATCCTGCTTACGTCAAAGAATCACGGCGCACGTTAGCAGCAGGCTCGTAAAGCAAAGCGGTTACGGTCAGCCGTGAGACATCCACCTCGGCGAGGTTAATCTGGCGTTGATTATCCGCGCCGCAGGATCTCGCCGGGCAGCGCAATACGTCCTGTCGCTGTAAACCTGAATTACCGGCGTACACCCCGACCGACCTCGTCTCATGCTATCGTTAATGAAGTAAATCCAGATAGATTTATAGAAATAACGGTCAACGAAATACGCCAAGTAAGCTCCGTGGCAAATCGCGGAATCACTTGCTGCAAACTTTTCACGAACTTTGCGCAAACTTTGTTTCATAGTTCATACATCAGTACGACTAATCCAATTTGACCTAAAATATCAAATCAGAGCTAAGTTCGCAAATCCAATTTGAATGTCTGAATGAGTATGCAGAAATAGAGTAGCGAAGAAACAAGAGAGAGTTTTTTTATTTCTTCTATTATGCTTCTCTTTTATTATCGATTGGCATCGAACATTTCTTGACGTCGGTCCTGTCACTTTGTTATGGCAATGCCAGATAAAGATGCCTCGCGCTTAATTATCGCACGCATATCTCTGATTATGAAACTCGTGTGACAGATAGGAAACAAGGCGGGATACGTGTTTGTAATCTACAATGTACAGTAGGTAACGGTACGCCTCATTCCCGCAGGCGAATCTACCGCGAAAAATGATTCCTGTTTGATTTGACTGTAACATCGGACCATCTAAGGGCAAGCAATTATGTTTGACGTCGGGACCCTTAGGTGGAAGCCGTAATGCCATAACTTGTCCGCGCCAAATCACCGTATCGATTAAATTTCAAATTCCACAGAAATTGGGTTATGATGCAGCTCTGGCTACTGAAATTTTTGTCGCTCCAACTTATCAGATGCAAACGTTAGCAGGGAAAATGGTTTGTCACCTTTTATAATTAGGTGATCAAGATCGATCAATTCTTAATTCAATTTCTTTTTAATTATGCTAATGAATGTGTCAGGAGTACAAGGGAAGCTAAAGAAAACTTGAAAGGTTTCGTATCAATAGTAATGAGAATGTTCGACAAAGAACACCTTTGTCATAACGGGTAAAAATACTTTGGCATCTTCCATAACTATTTACAAAGCGCTTTAACTATTACCGTTACCGCAATTCCTGTAAATGTGCTTTTTTTCTAACGCGCTATATATCAATGCAGAAAGAAACGGAGGCACACCCAGGGGAATTCGTATCCTTTCTATCGTGGTATATCTCGCGCGTCCACGGGTGCACTCGAACCGTTACTTTCGCACGATAAGGATAAAGGAGCCACCTAAATATGGCGCGATATACATTTTACGTAAAAACTGTAAGTATCGAATCGGACAGTGTAAAGAATTACGCAAAGGAGGTCGGCGACTAGATCAAAAACGGCGGCCGAAATTGAATCATCCGAATGATTCCCAATCATTCGCAACAGATCGAATATTTTTAATGGAAAGTAACAGTAAATAATGCGGGACGTCTGTCAACTTGTTCTGCGTTGATACTATCGAGAAGATTCCGTTTTATGTAGAGCGATGGGATAACGTCAATCTCATTTGCCATTTTCTTGGACTTCCTTTTTTTCTATTCCGTCCCAAGAAGCCAAGGAGAGGACCGGTCGTCGCTCGGTCGGTAGCCGGTTCATCGGCATCCCGTCGAGATGTCCCTTTTTAACGAATATTATCCAAGCACGCGATCATGCACTTGAATGTCCCCTGCGATTGAATGTAGGGAGCAATTTTTGTTTCTTCATTTTGCTTTCAAAATTATCCTAACTTAATATTGAGAAAAAGTGTACAAAAAGAGTAGTCAGCATTTCAGCATTGATTAATAAGATAGATCATTCATTTTCTATTAAAAGTAAATACATAATATATCTATACCTATATAACTTCTAATAGTTGAATTATTCTCCATTAATACTTGTAACAGATTGATATCTTTAAAAGTGGCGCCCAACGTGGGGCCAAAAAATTCTCTTAATTAACTCTCTTCTTGAATTTAAATTCATTGTTCTTTCTCAAAATTGTTGATAAATTTGATAAAAATTTGGCTTAACACTTGATTGATTCTGCTCCATACGACTTGGGTTGTTAGAGTACCTTATTCAGTTTGAGACTGTAACTTTCGAGTGTCTGATTTCCTCACAAACGAGCTCATAGACGTGGAATCGTGATATGTAAGTAATACGTAACGCGCATATGGCACCCTTTGTGTCTGCTAACTTATTAACGTTTCCTAGCTCGCCTAATCCACGTACCGATATAAATCGTCCCGCGTGGGAGATTGGCGAGCCTTTGAAACGAAAGCCACGCCCCAAACAATTACCAATGAATCGAACCAAGAAAGTGTTCGGGTTTCTTTCGTGGAAATCGCAGAAAACGATAATCAAAAGTACTTTCCACTAACTTCACTTGACAAACGTTTTATGCTTTTATGAAAAGGAATGTTTTGTTAGATTAAGACTTTTTTACTAGAATTAATTCCTTAACCTTTTAACCTCGTTTAAATGAAAGTCATTTCTAATCCTGCAGTCTTTCTAATGCAAAATAAGACAATCTTTCTATCTTCGCTGAAAAAGTTTGATGGATTAGAACTTAAATTAAGGCGCCAGATGATTAGTCACGTGACCAGGCTTAATGTATGAGACAGTCTGACATAATTTTGTCTATATCATATATTCAAAGCATCAGTCCAAAGTCTAAAATTATGAAATTAGAAGGTAAAGTGACTTGTTTTGCATAAAATCTTTGACTGATATAAGAAGTATGAATAAAATAAATAAGACAAAAACTTGATTTTACGTAACAACCAAATAGGTTAAAACCATTCCCATTGGATATTTATTGCACATTGGCCTGAACTAGAAGTCATTTCTCTTCGAATCTCAAATCAATGCCCTCGATCATCGTACGAATGGCAGTACGATTTCCCGCAAGATTTGCCATATATTTCGCGACATCGTCGTCGTCGTTGGCGCTGCTCAGATAACGTATCAGAACGCTATAAGAAACTCTCTCACCACGAAAAAGCCGCCGAGATTGTGACCTGGGTGTGGCTCACGTGTCTTTACATACGGTAGTATATGTCTACACGTACACAAACACGTATATACATATACATATCCATATGTAGATATAATTGTGTATGTGTGCATACACACTCACATACGCCTAGCATAAGAATGGGAATGAGAGAAAGGTGCCCGGCGACCGGCGAAAGCAAACAACGGCAAAACGCTCCTAATGCCTGGGTTGCGCAAACCGCGTCGGCAATGAGTCCGAATGCGCGAAAAAAGCGACCGAGTTGAATAAAGAGCGAATAAGAGCCAGGAATCGAAACAGCGTTGAATGCACCTGATGGCTGAGAGGAAGGATCGAACCTTCCTCCGAGTTTGATGAGCCGCTAGAAACTCGTTAGTCCGGCTGTCGAGGACTCGATGCCAGAAGAGGGATGACAGCCTGCTATGAACAGACGGCCAAATGAATAAGACTGTCTTGTTGTCCGTGTCACTTGTTTTCTTGGTCTTCTTACTCTGCTTACGCGGAAAATTATACACCTAGAAAATGGATTAGTTATTCTTCGTAGGTGCGCTTAGTTATTTTAAATTAACAAATTTAATTGCATGTTGGATAGAAATGTAGCTTACTTATAAGCGCAATGAGTTGCACTGCTACCAAATTTAAGAGTATAAGAAAATAAAAATTAAATAATATAATAAATGTCTGGAAATTTGCTGTTGATCCTTCTTGTTGAAATTGTACCAGGTGAAATCCCTTTATACCAGGTGGAATCCATTCGGCCAAGACTATGTGAGGTTAACTTTTTTTTTGTTGGCTCCCAGTCAAAAGCTCATTTGGTCATCAGTAATCCTTTTATCAAATATTTCAATGTCAACAAAACCAAACACTTTCTCTTTTTTCTTCAAACACTGTATACACTGTTCACGTAAATTATTCTTTTCTATTTAAATGTCACATTATTCTGTATTCATAGTACTTTTATGCACGTTTATAATTATATCGTTTATTTACAAAATCTCAGATCTTTTTGAGAGTAGTCACTGGAATTAGTATAATCCAGAGCACACCATGAGGAGGGACCAGTCGGGCTGACAACATAGTTCTTCATATAACCTAACCTAACCAAACCTATTTCCTAGTAAAATTTTACCAAGTTAGGAATTGTTGCCAACCTCTTGGTACAATTCAAGTTTTCATGGAAATGATAACTTCGGTTTTAGTTTTGCTTTTTAAAGAAGAAGAACCAAAATACAAGATTGAATGACTTTAATAACCAATTTGTTTTTCAAAATTGCTTAGCTTAAATTGGTACATCAATAAATATGCTTTAACAAAACTCTTTCAAGTTAAATTTTGTCTTCAAACATGGTTGATATCTGATGTCGGACAACAGTGATGTTGAGGTCTACCATAAAAAAGCAATTTCCTTTAATATAAACATAACCATCTGAAAGTAACCCGAGGAAACAACGCATTCTCGTTGCATTTACAAGTGGCATTCCGTAAATCTGAGCTTCAGATATTAATATGAATTTGTAAGCGTCATTATTTTACGGTCGAGTGCTTCGCTGCTGAGCGTACAGTTATTCGCCAGAAGAGAGAAGCCGCAAGTAAAGGGCAATTTCAAAAAATCGGTCTTGAATGTATAAATAATATTTAGGTAAAATTGATGCAAAAATGTTGCCTAAGCAACCGCGTACGAGTTTTGCTCGGTCGAGTTTTGTGTTTGAAAAATGAAATTGAATGAATTAAATAAAAAGCAAATAACCGCATTGGTGAATCGTAAGAATTTAATTAAATTTATTCCAATAAGAAGTGCTTCCTTTATCCTTGGTAACCTCTAATTGTATAAGTATATCGTTCGTGTCGCGGCCGCTGGATACATCTCTTACTAATGAGCCCTCTAGCATTTTCAATTCGATTTAACTCATACCGACGAACACAGACGCACGATTCCTCCCACGTTATCTCATACCTGTTCCGACTCGTATACGGATAATTGTAATCTATTGCCAATGCGTTCGCTCTTCCTTTCTCTCCCTTCTTCCAAGTTATTTGTAACTTGCAGTCTCATAATCCATTGGTAGTTCCAACTGCAAATAAACTCAGTTTATTTAATTAATAATTAACTGAACATTAATAAATAAATGAAGTCCATATAATTATACCAATATACATATTGTTAATGAATGTAAAATAAATTTTAATGAAGACAAAAAATGTTTACACAAATCTGCAGAATGTCAAATAGTTTTAAGTTTAAAAACTGGAGAATTAGAAAGTGTGTCCCCTTAAATAGTTATAGCATTGCAACCAACTTGTTTATTTAAACATGAAAAGCGATAATCAAGACAAACTAAGGATTATTATGCGTCATGCGGAGCAACATGGCGCGAATACACGCGCCATGTTGCAGGACTTGTATCTGGCTTGGTCCCCCTCTCCTCAGCTGATACGCACCGATAAAGCATGAGCCACCTTAAGGCTCGACTTCATTCTAATCCTTGCGCGGCTTAAAGGAACTTTACGACGCCGCTTGCAAGCTTTTTACAACGCGAAATACATTTAATGGATATACGATTATCCAGCTTTTCAGCGCGGGTTTTTACTTGATCTTATTAAGATCGCGATATTGCCGGCTATTCTGAGTTGTTGCTAGGTGATTTATGAGCGTGAGCGCATTATGGCACGAAAAAATCACACGAAAAACTTTGATATTTATGCTTATGTTTATACATTGTAAACATCATTTTCTAGAAAAAAAAATGATTTTTAAAGAGTTTTTTGTATATGTAAACTTTTTCTTTAATTAAATTTTGTTGGGAATTAATTACTGAAGAGAGTTCCTGTAAGAGAAGATGATTAAGGTGCAAGAGGAAAGGAAAAAATAAATGTCAAAGTGTAATTTGGAAAATTGTCGTCGTAACGAGGTAAAGGGACGATCGCGGTATCCTTTGACGAGTCGCAATGCTGGAGATAGCAATAGCATCTTCGATCGAATCGTCCGGCACGACGAGGGAACGTGTGCTCGTTTGATCGAACGAATACCGATCCAATCCGACGGATCCCGGAATTTAAAAATCTTCGCATCAGTTTGACTGTTCTTAGACGCGGAAAAGATTAAGAAGAGATATTTTATTTAATTGCTATATGTTACCGTTATTACAAGTTATTTTTAGCGATAAATTGTAGCCTTTTCAACATTCTATTATTACTTTAATTGAAATACAATTTAAAAGTTATTAACTTATTCAATACAAATCTGTATTCATAAAATATAACTTCTAATAGTTGAATTATTCTCCATTAATACTTGTAACAGATAGATATCTTTCAAAGTGGCGCCCAATGTGGGGCCAAAAGATTCTCCTAATTAACTCTCTTCAAAGTATAAGTCCAAGTTCTTTCTCAAAAATGTATCCGAAAACTAAAACTTGATTGTTATTTCAGGTTTCACTGGTACCCAATGCGAAACAGATATAGACGAATGTGCAAGCAGTCCTTGCCTGAACAACGGGGTTTGCACAGACTTGATAAACGGTTTCAAATGTACATGTGCCGATGGATTTTCTGGTTCCCATTGCCAAATGAACATCGACGACTGTGCATCGTCACCTTGCAGAAACGGCGGTACTTGTCACGACTCGATAGCCAAATACACGTGCGAGTGTCCGCCGGGTTTTACCGGGGCCTCGTGCGAGACCAACATCAACGACTGCCAATCAAACCCCTGCCACAGTGGCGATTGCATCGACGGCCAGAACTCATTCACTTGCAGTTGTTTCCCAGGCTTTACCGGCAACCTTTGTCAGACTCAGATCAACGAGTGCGAGAGCAATCCGTGCCAGTTCGGTGGTATGTGCGAAGATCGTCCCAATGGTTATCAGTGCATATGCAAGCCTGGCACGTCCGGCATCAACTGTGAAGTCAATGTCAACGAGTGCTACAGCAACCCATGTAGGAATGGAGCACGCTGTATTGATGGAATTAATAGGTAATTAGTTGGAAGTTTGCTAAGGAGTGGTTTTTTGGTTTGGAAAAGGAAGACGAGGATGTGGGAAATGTCGGAGTAGAATCTGAAAATAGTTGATGAAATTTATATTACTCCTCTATTACACTTTCAACTTCAAAATTTTAATTTGATAGTAATTATACGTAGGGTTATTATCTATCTACCTATCTATCTATCTATCTATCTATACATCTATCTAACCATCTATTTATCTATCTATCCATCTATCTATCCATCTATCTATCTATCTATCTAAAACCTAAAACCTTACAAAATTTTCCAGATATTCCTGTGACTGCGAACCAGGTTTCACCGGTCAACACTGCGAAACCGACATAAATGAATGCGCGAGTAACCCTTGTGCCAACGGAGGAAGATGCATTGATCTCATCAACGGCTTCAGATGCGAATGTCCGCGAGGATATTATGATGCCCGGTGCTTGAGTGATGTAGACGAATGCGAAAGTAGCCCTTGCGTGAACGGAGGAACTTGCGAAGATGGTGTCAACCAGTTCATTTGTCACTGCCTTCCTGGTTATGGTGGCAAGAGATGTGAAACCGACATCGACGAATGCGGCTCAAATCCTTGTCAATATGTTGGTCTTTGCATCGACCATCTGGATGGTTATAGTTGTCAGTGCTTAGCAGGATACACCGGTGTCAATTGCGAAACAAATATAGATGATTGCGCAAACAATCCCTGTCAAAATGGTGGCTCTTGCATCGACTTGGTAAATGATTATAAATGTGTCTGTGAACTGCCGCATACGGGGAGAAATTGTGAAGACAAGCTAGATCCGT
Organism: Trissoscelio sp. ZL-2020; assembly: GCA_022816885.1. Taxonomy (NCBI): domain Eukaryota; kingdom Metazoa; phylum Arthropoda; class Insecta; order Hymenoptera; family Scelionidae; genus Trissoscelio; species Trissoscelio sp. ZL-2020. The sequence continues at coordinate 8,857 of JABFQK010000120.1, forward strand.
GTTCTCCAAACAAGTAAGTTAATTGAGTTATAAACGTTAATAAGTATAATTTGATTGATAAATTAAATTATGATTTCCTTAATTCTGCGTAGATGTCTTCACGGTGCCAAATGTTCTCCATCCTCCAATTTTTTGGACTTCGCTTGCACTTGTACGGTTGGTTACACAGGAAGACTTTGCGACGAAGATGTGGATGAATGTGTAATGACATCACCTTGCCGCAATGGCGCCACTTGTAGGAATACCAATGGCTCTTACCACTGCGTCTGCGCGAAAGGTTATGAGGGACGGGACTGTATTATCAACACAGACGATTGCGCATCATGTAAGATTAAATTTATATTGATTCATTTACATTAGTCCTATTAAAACTAAATTACTAATATTTCTTTTCTTTATTCCAATTATTATAGATCCTTGTCAAAATGGAGGAACTTGCTTAGACGGAATAGGTGTCTACACGTGTCTCTGTGTCGACGGTTTCAGTGGTAAACATTGTGAAATCGACGTGGATGAATGCCAATCATCGCCCTGTCAAAATGGTGCCACCTGCAAAGAATACGTCAACTCTTACACTTGTCAATGTAAACTCGGATTCTCTGGGATTAACTGTCAAACCAACGACGAAGACTGCACGGATAGTAGTTGTATGAATGGTGGCAAGTGTATAGATGGCATCAACAACTACACTTGCGTTTGTAATCCAGGTTACACCGGATCCAACTGTCAATACAGAATTAACGAGTGCGATAGTTCTCCCTGTTTAAATGGTGCCACCTGTCAGGATCATGCCCAATATTACACCTGTCACTGTCCGTACGGATACACGGGTAAACGTTGCGACAAATATATCGACTGGTGTGTAGAGAATCCGTGTGAAAATGGCGCCACCTGTGCACAACGTAAAAACAAGTACACCTGTAATTGTTCACCAGGTTGGACAGGAAAAGTGTGTGATGTCGAAATGGTTTCCTGTAAAGATGCGGCTATTAGAAAGCAGGTTCAAGAAAAGTTGCTTTGTAATAACGGTACTTGTGAGGACATTGGAAACAGTCATAGATGTCACTGTTTGGATGGCTACACAGGTTCCTACTGTCAAGAAGAAGTCAATGAATGTGATTCTGCTCCTTGCCAAAATGGCGCTGTGTGCAAAGATCTGGTTGGTTCTTATCAGTGCCAGTGCACCAAAGGTTTCCAGGGCCAAAATTGTGAACTGAATGTCGATGATTGTACCCCAAATCCCTGCCAGAACGGAGGAACTTGTCATGATCTCATCAATAACTTCAGTTGCTCTTGTCCTCCAGGAACTTTGGGTTACATTTGTGAAATAAACGTAGATGACTGCGTTATTGGTGCTTGTCATAACAATGGTACCTGTACGGATAAAGTAGGAGGTTTTGACTGCAGGTGTCCAGCAGGGTTCGTTGGTCCAAGATGTGAAGGAGATATCAACGAGTGCTTGTCGAATCCATGTGCGACCCCAGGAACACAAGATTGCGTTCAATTGGTTAATAATTATCATTGTAACTGTAAACCTGGATACATGGGCAGACATTGCGAAGTGAAAGTCAATTTTTGCGATAGTTCCCCTTGCCAAAATGGTGGAGTTTGCACTGCCAAACAAGCAGGACATTCTTGTTTATGTCCAACAGATTATTATGGAGCGAACTGCGAGTTTGCAGGATCTCTGTGTGATGAGGAACCATGTTTAAATGGAGGATCTTGCAGGGTTTCTGATACAGATATTGGATATAGGTAAATTTGTTATAAGAAACTAATTACATAACTATTTGATATACTAAATAAGATTACAATTACTTATATATGTATTTTATTTCAGATGCGTTTGTCCTCCTGGAACAACCGGCAATCACTGCGAAATAGACATAAGAAACGAATGCGCTAGCAATCCTTGCCAAAAAGATGCAATCTGTGAAAATTTGGTTAGAGATTATGCGTGTTACTGTCCCCCGAAATGGACAGGCAAAAATCTTTGATCCAAGTTACAGAGGAGGTCCAACCGGACGTCCAAACACTGGTCAAGGAATGAACAGCATCGAACTAGATTTAGAGTTGGAAAGAAGAAAGTGCATTGAAAATCATTGTGAAGAAAAATCTGGAAACCATCATTGCGACGAAGAATGCAATAGATACGCTTGCAACTTTGATGGAAATGACTGTTCACTGGGAATCAATCCATGGAGGAATTGTACTGCACCTATCAACTGCTGGGATGTTTTCATGAATGATGTTTGCGATGAAGTATGTAACAATGCTCAGTGTCTATTTGATGGGAGAGATTGTGAGAAAAAGCTCGCTCCTTGCAAGTAAGTTTCACTTAGTCTTATTACATTTAGCATTCTTTAATTTACATTCAATTAATAATGGCTTTATTTTTTCAGTCCAATCTATGACGCATACTGTCGCAAACATTACGCAAACGGTTATTGTGATTACGGATGCAACAACGAAGAATGTAACTGGGACGGTTTGGATTGCGACCAAAAAGCGCCAGAACTTGCAGAAGGTGTGATCTCAGTAGTCGTTAGAATGGATATGCAATCTTTCCGCTCAAACGTCGTCTCTTTCCTGCGGGACATGGGTCATCAGCTCCGAACAACCCTACGAGTAAAACAGGATGAACTTGGAAACGATATGATTTACCCCTGGAAACGCGACCGTGAACTCGAACGTGATCACGGTCTACAAACCAGTATCTTTGGCAGGCCCACACTTTACACCGACAGCAATAATGGTGTTGTGGCATATCTCGAAATTGATAACAGAAAATGTACTAAGACAGAAGGTGCAGTTTGCTTCCCAACAGCTAATGAAGCCGCAGAATACCTAGCGGCAACTGCATCCAAACACACTCTTTCTCGGAACTTCCCAATCGAAAGAGTGCGAGGTGTTGTAAGCCAACAGAGTCCAGATTACCCGGACTCCCCAACTAATTACAATTATGTTTTCGGTGGAGTAGTAATTGTTATATTAGGAGGCATGTTGGTGGGAGTGCTAGTGACTGCACAAAGAAAACGTGCAGTAGGCATCACCTGGTTCCTGGAAGGCTTTCTCCGTACAAACAGTGGAAGTGGCCAACGCAGAAGGTCTAGAAGAAGAGGTCCAGATGGTCAGGAAATGAGAAACCTAAACAAACAACCATCTGTTAACTGTATGGATATTGACATGGGCAATGGTAGGGCACAGCAATGGTCGGACGATGAGTCCGATCTACCACCTTCGAAGCGTATGCGCGCAATTGAACCAGGATACGCCAGTGACCACACTGCCATCACAGATTACGAGGAAACTGAACCGAGGATGTGGAGCCAGCAGCATTTGGATGCAGCCGAAATAAGACGGCCAGATGCTGGAGTTTTGACTCCTCCAAGTCTCGAAAACGGTCAGGATGTGGATGTCCGGGGTCCTTTGGGAATCACACCTTTAATGGTTGCTGCTATTCGAGGTGGTGGTTTGGATACCGGAGAAGAAGATGACGAGAGCGACGGCACCGCTGCGGTAATTGCAGATTTAGTCGCCCAGGGCGCAGATTTGAATGCGTCAACAGACAGAACTGGGGAAACTTCGCTCCATCTAGCGGCGAGGTTTGCTCGTGCGAATGCAGCGAAGAGACTGTTGGATGCAGGTGCGGATGCGAATTCACCAGATAGTACTGGTAGGACACCACTTCATTCCGCGGTTGCAGCAGATGCGATGGGAGTATTCCAAATTCTGCTGCGGAATCGCGCAACAAACTTAAACGCTAGGATGCATGATGGTACCACACCTCTGATTTTGGCGGCACGTCTCGCTACTGAGGGTATGGTTGAGGATCTTATCAATGCAGACGCAGACATCAATGCTGCGGATAACAGTGGCAAAACTGCACTTCACTGGGCTGCCGCAGTTAATAACGTTGATGCGATCAATATATTATTGGTACATGGTGCAAACAGGGATGCCCAAGATGATAAGGACGAGACACCCCTGTTTCTTGCTGCCAGGGAAGGCAGCTTCGAAGCGTGCAAAGCGCTTCTTGATACGTTTGCGAATAGGGAGATTACAGATCATATGGATCGATTACCGAGAGACATGGCGAGCGAGAAACGCCACCATGATATAGTCAGGCTGTTGGATGAGCATGTGCCGAGGTCACCTACGATGGTGAATGTTGTACCCAACGGACCTCTCATGGGTGAGTATGGTTGCAAAATTCGGTTTTATAAATTCTTTTTACCTTTATAAATAAGTGTCTTAAACTAAACGAAAAATATCTTTCAGGTTCTCCCAACCATGCACAATTCATTACGCACCCGACAGTCATCGGGTCCGCGCCAAAGCAGGGTAAATCGAAGAAACGACCGAAGACAAGTGGAACAATAAATCCAAACAGTCCCGAGTCGGACAATAACGGGGTATCTGCCACCGTGCGACGCAAGTCCTCCGTAAAGAAACCCCCGGCAAAGCGCGGCGCCCAACCCCCCAACCAAGATATCCCACAAGGCGCGGAAGGCGCCGAGGGCAGTCTACCGAGCCCCTACGACAGCGCCAGTCTGTATAGTAATGCGATTCGCGCTCCCTCTAGCGGAACCGCCAATAAGTTATGGGCTGCGAATTTGTGTTATATGTAAATAAATGTTCATAGTTTATATATGTAAAGAAATAAACAGATTGTTTGCTGAGCTTTCATCCTGAAAAGGTATCTGGTATTTGAGTAAACAGACGTTTTCTATTTTCTAACAAAGAGATATTGTTATCTTTTTTACCGCGAG